>JBBPDH010000011.1:13986237-13996339 GCA_037974565.1 Clupeocharax schoutedeni | reverse complement strand
CATTACTATTTTTGAGAGTAATATGTAATATGTAATATATTACTTTTTTGAGTAACTAACCCCAACACTGGTTCTGAATGTCGATTTCGATTACTTTCTGATTAATCGCCCAGCCCTACTAGATGTTGTGATGGTTCTATTTCATCTAAGAGTAGCTCCATTGCTGCCGGAAAGTCCGACAGACATTAAATCCTTTCTATGCATCAGTGCCATCCATACTATGGTAAGTGAATCCAGAGTAATCTCTTCATAAATGTCTTGAGGTTCCTGGCATTATAAGGACCTAGCATAAAGAACATCTCTTCTGCCAGGAGTTCCAAGCCACTGTTGTACATTGACATTCAATCCTAATCACTTATTCCAAAATAACGACTCACTCAGCCATTGGGTCCTTGTCCTTTTCCAGTCTGAGACTATACAAGCTTCAGGTCGTGATATCACCTTCTTGGACGAGGTTCATACATTTCTCCTCTTCAGTCTGACAATTCACCAAAAAATGTGGTTCTCCTTCTTCGTCAAAAAGTAATGTCTGACCAGGGATTATAAGTGATTCCCAGCAGAGATAGTATAGTATGGAGCCTTACTATATAGTTAGTCCTCAGGCCTGGTCAAAGGTGCTTAGTTTACAAGTGGATTGACAAAATGCAGATAGAATCTACTCAGTACAGTCAGATCAGTGAACCTGTTTTTTTCCTTTAGGTTATCCTTTGCTGTGCTTTCTAGATAATAATGTAAACAAAGTAAATTAACTGGTTATTTTTTAGGTTACCATTTTTACAGTGAAGATTTCTCTCTCAGTTTTATTAAACAGACTTAACTGGAGTTGTGATTGGAGAGAACTTGCGTTGCCTCTTATATAAGGCTTGATGTGGAGACAAGCACAAGTACATTGTGTGGACTTGACATGTAAAAATGAGATTTAGTATAATGTTTAATAAACATGTGAAAGGTAGAAACAATTACATGTAACAGTTATACGGCAATGATAAGGTTATGACATACAATTTCATGAAACAAAATGTACATAGAATTGTATGATATATTTATATATATATATATATATATAGGTGTGTGTGTATATATATATATATATGTATGTATGTATGTGTATATATATATTAAGAGATGGTTTGGATCATTTGAATCAATGGAACATATTTCAGTAGAAGTATGCTTCATTCACAGCCCCCACATTAATGACATCATACTAAACTGTACAGTGCTTGTGAGCCAGGACTCCCTCAGACTCCATCAGCCCATCACATAAATCCACAAAAAAATAAAATAAAAGTGCATTCAAAGTGTATAAGCTCCATCACATTCCAAACAATGTATAGTATTAACCATAGACACATGGCAATAGAATAATACCAAACTGATTTTCTATGCACAATGGTAATGGATATTTTTTTGGTTCCTTCCTGGTTTTCTCAAGCTGACATGAAAAACAAATTCATGTCCAGATAGATCTTTTTCCGTGGTATTACTGTGTAATAGCTATAAAAGTGTCTGTCAGAAGTCGTTGGATATGGATCGGTGCACAGTCCTGTCCACTCTCCCATGGCCGTGGCTGGTGGTGGGCCCATCCAGGTCGTCATCCAGTTCACATACCTCAGCGCCATCCTGGGAGTAGCTGTGCTTCATCACCACAATGTTCCTCCGGCCACCAGGTATGGTGTGATGCTGGAGGGGAGGAGGCTGTGGTGCCACTCCCTGCATTTCGGAGAGGATGGTGGCAGCGTCCCGCAAGCTCAGGTCGCTGCGGCTACCCCGTGTACTAGATGCCTGTGAGCCACAGTGGTGCCCGTGGATGCACTTGGAGGAGGACCGCTGCAGCTTGGGGAAGTCTTCGGGCTCAGCCTCAGCTGATGCTGCCCGCCGCAATGCGCACAGCTCATAGTGGGGTGGCTCGAAGGCCTCGTGAAGGAGGGCGGGATCAAAGTCATCTCGTCTAATGATGTACTTCTTGCGTGGCTGCTTGATCTGGATGATGATTGAAACAGTCAGCAGAATAAACACCACTCCACAAGTGACCCCAATTATGGTCATGTTGGTGTTGTCCAGGTGTTCCAAGATGGTGGCTTTCCTTTTCTCTGGATGGGAGGCAAGGCGACTAAAATGACTCTATGAAGCTATTCATAACTCACAACTCAGAAAATGCCATAAAGAGTACAGCTAATCTACAGTTTTCCCCTGATCCCAAACACAGTCAATCAATAAAGAGCTGACAGGACAGTAGTACAATGCAAAGAATGAACTTTGCAGCTGTAATCAATGAAATAGGTGCACGTACAAAGTCTGCATGCCTGTATCAATCTGAATAAATCAATCTGAATAATTCTGTTTGCAGGATTCTTATTGAGCTATTCACCTGTACCTTAAACCTGACAAAGATAGTGTAATATGAGCAATCTGTAACAAAGAGAATCATAAGATTCCTCTCAGCTGACCCACCACATTTCCAGTGTTTTGCTTTTTTTACCTTTTATGTTAAGTGTTTCTTAAGCAGAATTCAGACTATTTAAACTTTTTTGTTTGTTTGTTTCATCATTGGAGTGTTTGTTTTTTTGCATTAATTAGAAATACACATTCCTAAAATGTACGTAAACGCTAAAATGACTCATTGGGATCAGATTTTTATTTTCAGTCGACCAATTAGTTACATTTACATGTAGTCAATTAAATGATTGGACTACATGTAAATGAAACCAGTATGTTTTACAGTGCCCCACTAATAACCTTGTAAACCAGGCAATTTGACATTGCCTTTTTGGACCATTGAGCTTTTTGGTTATAAATGTCCAATATCCACATATCTACACTTGCAGATTCAGTACATATCTAAAGAAAATTTTAGAAGCAATTTTTAAGCAATTTACCAAACTGGCAGATTTTTCACTCAATTATTTAATTAATCAGGTTCTGTGTGATTCCCATTCATCAGCATTACTGTGAAGAATAAAATATAACCACTGCCATATGGATTGAAGAAGAAGAGGAAGCTTTATAAAACTTTATACTTTATAAAATTCAGTAGAAAGTACAAAAGGCAAATAATTCCTTAAATTCCATATCTTTGGAATATTATAATTTTAGTATGAGTGTAGCCTACCTTTACATCCATTCTCATCCCATGGATAGACACAGTTCTGGATACCATTGCACACTAGCGTGTGGTTAATACACATGTTGCTGTGGCAGAAGAAAGCGTCTCCCTCACATGGAGCTAAGGAACAGTGAGAAGAAGGTGGCATAAGGGTGGTTGTGTGCCTCTAGTACATATTGAATAATGAAAGAATAATAGGCAAACACACTAAATAAAGCAACATTCTTTGTAGTTTAGATGTGAGGTGTGGTGTTACTAAAATGCAATAGGGGCTATTAGGTCAAGCGGCTCACGTTCTCGGAAGGTGGTGAAGAGGATGCGGAAGCGACTCTTGCGGCTGCCCTCATCGGCCCACATGCGGATGACTCCCACCGAGGTGACCAGCATGACGTCGTTAGCCACTGTGCTGCAGAACTTATTCTTTAGGTGCTCCACCGAGCTGCTGCCATCGTAGACAGCCACAAAGTTGCGCTTGCATTCATTGGAGTTCTGCATCTCATATTCTAGAAAGCGCAAATAGATCTGCAGGAGAGGCATGTAATGTTTTCTAATGACATTAAACAATCAAATCTAGACACTTAGTGTGAACGTTGAAAAATCAGTGACAAGACCTGTCAAAGCCAAAGACCATATTCAGTTCTTGTGAGCCAGTTATTTATTTTTTGTCAAAGATGGGAAATTAATGATAAAGAAGTTTTGGAAAGAAGTTGATGCACCATAAAAAGTCATACAAAGTGTTTATGTGGATGATTATTAAATCATGGGACCATGAACTGCTATACAGTGCATACAGTTCATTCATTACATGAATATTTAGTGACTTTATAACCACAATAGAAAAATAGTTTGGTTTATTTTCCAATTTTTCTTTGAGTAATGTGTGTCCAAAAAGTTAGCGAGTGGTCTGTGTGAGGGGCATTACCTTTGACCCAGGAGGAGCTCGAATAAACCATCTACAGTCCACTGCCTCTGTCTGCAGAGCCCTGCCCTCTTTTGACACCATTACAGACTCCACAATTCCCTCAGGCCCACTCATTTCAAATTCGCACACTGCAACACGATGAAAACCCAATGATCGATTCAGTGCTGCCTACTGTGCACTTAGTATTGACTGGTTTGGACAGAATAAGCTTGAACTCACATGGAAGTGCCAGTGGGCTTCCCACATCTTTAAAATCAGGATCTGTAAAACAAGCAGAATGTTTTACTCAAGATAACTGGAATAATGACATGTCACATCATTGCCCTGTTCTCCATCAGCCCATTTGTGAATCAGCTATTTTGAATGCATATACTGTGGAAAGCTAAACTGGAATATTAAAGGAAAAAGTGAAGTTCCATTAAAAAGGAGAAACGTGCAGAAATGTCCCCTCCTATTGGATTATGTTGTCCGGCTGCAAGAGTCTTAAAATCTATGTATCTGGTTTTGGATCTTGGGTTAAAAGTGAAGTACAAATCAGGATTTACAGAACGCAAAAAGGAAATGAAAACATTTGTGTGTTTGCAACCCGATAAGCATGCACAAACGTCTATGTGCAAATGAATGCCGGTGCACGGTTACTTTTACCCTAAGGGAGGGAATTTAATGAATTAATTAATCCATGTACATAATAGTGAGAATATAAAGAAAAGCATAATCAGAAACCACAGAAGAGGAAGGAAATGTTAAGCTTCCCTTTATTTAGAGCACAAATGACTGTAGGGCAACAATACTGCAGGGTTTTGGGTTCTGCCACATGTAATTCTGCTGTTTATTTTATGAACATATTCTCAAATCTTGTGGTTTAAGTTGCTTTCACTGTATGAAAAGAAAGAAATGCTAATATCTGCAGCTCTGTGAGTTTCAAACTCCTGACTTACCCTGAGGATGATCAGATATTAAGGTACTTAATACAGGTACACTATGAGTGGCTAATGGCTTCTTTCTTACCTTCCCTATCATCAGAGAAAATTTAGATGGCACCGTGGTCAGGAAATTAATCAGTGGTGAATTTAGCTACCATAATGGAATTTGTGTATTCTACTGTTGAGTTGTTTGTGTTTCTTTTCATTCAATCTTTAGACGTTTACCTCATAATGACCTGTGGCAGATACATATTTTACCTAAATCAAAAGTCAACATGCAATATAATACACAAAACTCATTTTCTCCCAAACCTTGTCCAGAGCTATCACCCACATTTCCCACTTACATGATAACTGTATATGCAGGATTAGGGAATAAGAAATTATTTCCCGAGGTCTTCCAGTCACGATTGTCCATAGATTAAAAACCTTGTACCAGCTTCATACAGATTAGGTTTCTGTATTCCATGAGAAGCACGGTAAAGAGAGGCTTCACAGTATACTTTCCCTGATATAATTTCTATTTTTTATCTTTTGTTCTTTACTAAATCAACCCTAAACAACCTACAAAGCAGATTTGCATTCAAAATATTCTCTCTTTTTTTCAGAGTTCCCAAAATGAATCAGTGTAACTGAGGTTTCAATCTAAAAATCATCCAGGGATCCTTACTAATCCTCTCATGGTTTCTTACCTCTGTTGCAGCTTGGCACGGATTATTTAGCATTGCTGATGTAACAGGGCGAGTACAAGCAGGACTGGAGGGAACTGTATATCTACCATAGCCCTAGCAGTCCTTTAAAAACCAAAGGCATTCCAGACCAACAGATAAACATATTGGCAACTGCAGAAAGTGTACGAGATACCAAAAAATGTAAATATAAAAAAAAAAAAGCACAATTTGTGAACCTGATATTTTTCACCAAATCACATGGTGGTTAATTCATTATCCTAAGACTGATGACAGGATTTAAGGGTGGATGAGTGTTAATGCACTGGCTTTATTAGGCATCTGTGCCCAGTAGTTGAGTAAACAACACAGATTTCTGCCCAAACAGCAAGTAATCAGAGGAATAAGTTAATGTTATACACTGGTAAGGCCTGTCTCATTTAGCATACAGACCTAAACCAGTTTTATTTGGTTATTATTAATTGAACAAATACTAATGAAGCATTAAATGCCTTATAGTTTGCTACACCAATACCTTTCTTTGTTAACTTCACTGAAATGAACAGCAGTTCTGCACCCAGTGCTGATGTCCCAATGCAAATGTAGAGCAATGCAGAACCTAATGGTTTAAATCAGCGAGGTGTTTGTCTTTATAGATATAAACATGAGGCTGTTAATGTGTTTGTTGAAAGTCCTGTGAAATATAACAGTCTGCGAAACATACACGCGCTGTGAAGTGAATCTTTCATCCTGAGTCAAATCTGTTGAGGATAAATGCAGAGCCCAGCGCTCAGGGTGGTGAGGGGGGTAGAATGTACTCTCCTAAAGACAAGCTTTCATTAACTGGGATGAGAGACTACACTAACCTCCCCCTCCTCCTCCTCCTCCTCCCTCACCCCCTCAGCTGCTGCATGTGTGCCTGCACTACAAATAGTGAGCTTTCTTATGTGGACTATGTGGACGATGGATTTCTCCAAACAGAGAAGAACCCTAATGCTAAACATGCCCAGTTCGTTTCAGAGACAGTAAATTTGGTCAAAAAAGCATGCTAGCATACTAAAGATCTCACATAGCATTGCCATTTTATATGAGTCTTTTTATGTAGGCTATGGTAGACTTATAAATTCATGTGGTTTTATCAAACCACATGAATAATAGTGGTATAATTGTAAGCCATTATAAGTATTAAAAACCTCCAAAATGGGAAGTTTACAAGAAAAGGCAATGTATTCTCTTTTTCTAATATTCTAAAGTTCATGTAAAGCACTAACTGCAAAATAATTTTGTAGCAGTTCTTCACCATGAAAGTAAAGGGCGCTTTCTGTGTCAAAGTGGGGTTGAAATAGAAAAAAATAGAAAAAATACACGATTTTCAATGGGAAAAATCACTGCACCTGCTATTTCTCAGCGCAGAACACATCCATATACCAAGAGTCACTCTAGCAAAATTAGAGCACATTAACAAATAAAATGACTTACCTTAACACTGACCTGATAAAGAAACCACTGATTACAGTCTAAAGCCATTCACTTTTTAACATTAGTGAAGACATGAAACTGCAGAGGATTAGCAGGCTTATGTAAAGGAGATGCTTGTGTATACTGCTGACTTAACCCTAAACTCCACCCTCACCTTGAGTGAAATTGTATCTTGCAGAAAATCCAATAGCCTCCAGTTCACTGTCTGCAATAAATTTAATCCAAAGGTATCGCCCACTGGACCTGACGTACATTGGGCTCTGCTGTCCACAGTATCTGCCAATGATGGGAGAAAAGCTGAACGGGCCATCTCTGACTTCGATGTGGTCAAACTTGCACTCCCACGAGGGCTCTATAGAGTACTTGTCATCAAAGTACAAGTCGATGCATTGTCTCGGTGAAGCTAAAAAGGAAATGTCCGAGATCATTTTCAGAATCATACAAGAACAAGAAAATCGGTGACAGTTACTAATGTTACAAGCATTGCACGCTTACCCTCTATTATATAGATGCATTCTCGATCAGGAGGATATTTCTCAGGATAGTTAGGGGATGTAAAATACCCTCCATCGGGTTCTTTAACCCAGGCACCACACAAACCCCCTGGGGTCACCCCTGAGTTGTTTGTAACTAAAATACAGACAATAAAGACATTCATAAACAGTAAATTGTTGCAATGTGATGGTCTGGTGCACAATTTATTAAACTGAATGTATTCATACGCTGATGTTATGGAATAACAGCAACAAACAGTTCTTTTACAATGAAACAATGATGAGTGGTCATTGTCCAGGGGACTGCTGGTTAAATGCAAGAATGCAAGAGGTCATTACCTTGAACCTTTTTCGTTCCCGGTGGTGCTCCACAAAACCCCAGTTTGATGAGAGCAACAATCACTGTCAAGAATAACAAAAGTGTCTAGGCTGTTTTTCGTTATACTGAGACAGGAAAGGCTTGTGTGACGTTTTACTCCACCGCAGGTAGCAAAAAAAAATGAATAAATAAATATAGTATAGTATTACATATAAAAAAGGGTGGTAAATGAAGATAAATGAAGAACTACTAAAAATATGTATTCACTAAAATACACAGAAACTCTCGATAAAATGTGCAGATGAACCCGTCGAGACCCTGTTCCTGACAGAAGTTGTATCTATCACTGCTGGTTTGCTCTGAGGGTGTCGGACGGAGGAGTGAACTCACCAAGGAGAAGCAGAAGAGTTGGCTGGAGAAGCATGGCTCACCACGGACTCTCCAACTTTGCAGTCCATGAAATGCAGGTGTGTAGGAGTGACCTGATGGAAGATTGCCGGGTGTGACCGGACGGGGGTCCTCCGTGTAAGAGCAGACCCGCGGTAGGCTGCTGTAGTCTAGCGCCCAGGCTGAGGGGGGGCTCAACCCTGCCACTGGCACAAACGCTAATCCCCCCTCGGCACGGAGCGAACCGGTGCGCACCCTGACTGGATTAAGAGGGCTTGTCATCAGATTCAGAAAGAAAAAAAACGCAGGGAGGTATTTCAGAATAATAATATGACCGATGGAAAGGAAAAAAGACCCATAATGTGACTATTTTAACGTCCTCCATGCCCAGTGAGACCGCCAGGAGAACTAGAGCTATGAGGGATTCAAGTAATAAAACAAAACTGAAAATAATCCTTTACAACAAACTCAGGTCGAGAACAGATATTACAGAAACCATCATCAGGATTATATCTACGTAAAGAAAAAAACAGTGTCTGCCTGATATGCCGTGATGTTTTTCGTAAAGCTGTTCTGTCATATCTGTGTATATCCGTACATTGTGTACCATCAGAAACACACACTGTAAATAGATTAAACTAATTCATAATCACCAAGACAGCCCTGTTCTCGAAACATCGAGTGCAGCTACCTGCTAAACGAGTTGAACCGAGTAAAAATCAGTGTACCATTCACCTACTAGCCACTAGTGTAGCATAACTGAACACTATCCTCAGTGAATAACTTCTAAATCGGTGTACCTCTGCTATCATGCTCCAGCTTCTGTGCTTCCCAGACTAATTGTGATTGTCACCACAATTTTTCACTTTCTCTTCTCAGGGTTTTTATATGAGTGGTTTACATGTATGCCCATTGGACCCAGAGTGTGAGTGATTCCAGATTATTTAGTTTGTCTGGGACTGATCTTTGGGTATTTGCTTTTCTTGCCATGCTTATGATTTTTCAGCTAAGGATATGCAGTCTGGAGGTTTGGACATGGTGAGGTAAGTTTTGAACCTTCCAATCTTCAGTGTATTCTGTGCTATTGGTTAGTTGGGGTGCCAAATTGTTTTGCTATTGGACATCCACGGAGTGATGTTTCAGTAGGCCAAGGTCCAAAAACTCAATACAGCATGACAATAGAAATTCATCAACACTATGAAGAGTGCCCCCTGCCCTGCACACTGTAGTGCTGCCTCTGGTCCCAGCACACCTCATCTGGGTGTGTGACCACTAAAATGTGCAGGGCCATTTTGGTAACCAACAAATCGTACATTTTTATTCACAGCAAACACGGCACTGTAACTGAGAAATCTTTAGGTCGTGGCTGTAAACTTTCATTCAACTTTCATGGGGTGGTGGTTAACCCATTTAATCCCAATGGCAATAATTGTTGCCGTTTTTTTAATTTTTATTTTATTTTGGAAGCTCTAAAAGTGTTGTTAATGTGCAGCTAATGCAAGTAAAAAAAAAATTAAAAAGAGGTTGTCTCCCCTAAATTGTGTCAATGTCATGTGACTTGTATGAATGGAGACATGACCACGCCCCTTTACATCCATCCTGCACCTCTGGAAAGAGATGTCTGCCTCAAACTTGTACAAGAGGAAGTTTGTAAAATACCTTAATTAACAGATATTACTAAAATATTTTGAACACATGTTTTCTAAAAGGTCTACTACTAATATTTCATGAGAATTATATTCCTGCATGCATCTTTTCACCGTAAGAAGAATAAATGTAAGCATGGCAACAATTGTGACCGCTA
>JBBPDH010000011.1:13953669-13963967 GCA_037974565.1 Clupeocharax schoutedeni | reverse complement strand
AGGAGAAGAGTGCCTACACCTTCTTTTGGAAAGGAAAGTCTGCTGATGAGCCCAGGGCCCATGGGTTTGGGTTTGGTGTAAAGAATCTACCTCACTGGGGATTAATGAGCGTCTCATGACTCCATATGTTATAAACAACTAGGCAGCAACAACCGCGAATGCCTACACATTGGACTCTGAGGGAGAAAAAGAGACTTTTTAAGCCTGTCTGTATCAAAAAATGTCACAAATTCCCAAAGAGGACAAGATCATTCCCCTAGGTGATTTCAGTGTCAGGGTTGGCCAGTACCTACCAACAGCCGTGAACTGGCACTTATAGGCAAGGAGGTGATTGGAAACATCAACATGACCTTATAATCACCAAAACTCTGTTTTGCCGGGAATACAAACTATTGGCTTCTTCGAGACACCCTCGTTCAAAACAATGGCATCTCAGTGGCAATGTCATTCATGGTTCGAATTACAGGGGGCACTGTAAGGAACAGTGTAAGGAAGGCAGTACCCCCCAATTATGGAGGGGTAATTCACACTCTGATGTCATTGTAAGAGTGAGAAACTGACGTGAGGCTAAAACGATTATTCGAGTAACCCGAATGATTCGATTACTAAAATGTGTGCGTAAAATGCAGAAAATGTCTAAAGTGTGGAACCATTTTACCCGTAAGACACGTGCGTAAGACGGACAATGTAGTGCAGTGTAGCCGCTCGGTGCTGCTCAGCCTTTTGTACTGTTTTGTAGTCGCTAATAATAACTTACTAGTGAATTAACTTAACGTTTTTGACAATCATTAAACTGATTTCGTCTGTCTAACATCATCAGCCCACAGGCGAGAGACGAGGAACGATAGCGAGAGGGGTGCGGAATCCGGTGTGCTCAAAGGATAGGCAGGAGTTGCTGAAGGACAATCAATCCTTAAATGCCTAGTGGTAAGAGCACTGCCAACTGAACCAGATACCACTAACCACATTCCCCAGAGCCCCATTGGACATGAGATTATGGTACCTCCCACCATAACAGAGGTTCTGGATACCATCAGGGGCCTAAAGAACAACAAGGCCACTGGTCCAGATAGGATCCCAGCGGAGATCATAAATGTAGCTGTCAACAATAGGCAAAGACCTTGCTTGTGTCCTCGCCAACAGCCTGTTACCACTTTCAGTCTCTCAGTGAATTTCAGTCTGACTTCCGCCCATGCAGAAGTACAACTAACACCAACTCCAAGAAAAATGTGAAGATTGTACATAGCCTTTATTTGACTAAGGCTTTATCAAGGTGTGGCTGCCCTGATAAGCATATCAGAATACTGAGGCTGCTACATGATGGCATGTCAGCCACAGTGGTTACAAACAGCGGCTCTGAGTCTGAGCCTTTCACTTTATAAACAGGGGTCAAGAAGGGATGCATCATCACTCCCACCCTGTTTGCTATCTTCATGGCCTCCACACTCCACCTCATTGACAGAGAGCTGCCACATGGTTTTCCAATCCTATATAGAGCTGTTGGCAGGCTCTTCGACCTGAACAGGATTAAAGCCAAGAGCATAACTTGAAACACCGTGATCATGGATCTTCAGTATACCAATGATAATGCTATCATAGTTCACACTGCAGAAGACCTCCAGGGCACCCCGAAATGCCTTTACCAATATTACAGAGCCCCGAGTCTAATTCTAAACACCATGGAGATCAGATCCTACATCAGCTCCCACTGAACCAGCCATTAATTCCACCCAAAGTAGCCAATACCACTTTTGAAAATGTGGAACATTTCCCATTACCTTCTCTTCTTCAAAGTTGACGTTGATGTAGAAATTAACCATCGCCTGAATTGTGAAAAGTTTTTGAAGACGGAAGCCTAAAAGTCCAGACAAAACTACTTGTTTATAAAGCAGTTATTCTACCCATCCTACGGGAGTCATGGACCAACTACCACGGGCACTTGAGAGCCCTGGAACCAAATCAACAAAGAACCCATAAGATCTTAAGGATCAGGTGGGAGAACAGGTGCACCAGCATCGGTGTTCTGGAAGAAGCCAATATGTTCAGCATCGCCACTACAATAATGCAGCTCTGATCGACTCGCCATGTCATTCACATGTCTAACACACGTCCCCAGACAGGTCCTGTAATCCCAGCTGAGGGAAGGGCAGCAAGCCCTTGGCGGACAAAAGAAACACTTTAAAGACAGCATCAAGACTAGCCTGAAGAAATTCCAGATAACATTGAGCAACTGGGAGCACACGGGACAAGACCGGCAACACTGGAAGAAAGCCATACAGGAAGGAGCTGCACATCATGAACTGGAATTCCACCATGTCACAGAGGCAAAGCAACAGCGCCGCAAGGAGAGACAGGAAAAGACTCCACCTGAAGACCCACAAGTAGTTGACCCTATCGAGAGGACAGTCGTACATGTTTTCAGTGACCGCCAATGATGATGATGAGTGTACAGTTTATGGTTCAGTTCTGATTGAGGCATCTAATTGCCTGAAGGAAGAAAATATTTCCATGATTTTATGTAGAAAAACACAGGAGTACTTTTTCTGCCACTGGTATCGGAGGCATTATGTCATGAACATGGTTGTGTATCGCCTTCTCAGTGTAAATGTTGATAAGTCACTAGAGTTTGCTTTTAAATCTCTCGCGGCTCTTACAGCATTCACCCGGCAGAGGGCGCCCCTTCATAACAAACACATGACACCGCCTAATACGAAATTAAAGGACCGTTTAATTAGGCAGAACTACTCAATATGGAGAAAATTATTGAGACACACTTGTTTTTCAGGATTTGGCATAGACGTCATTCTTTGTCATGAATGGACCGAGTTATATCTCAAATATTTAATTAGGCGGAATTCCCTTTAATACAATGACAAGTGTAATAATAATGATAAGAACAAGAATCACTACCATCATTTTAATACTACTACCAATAACAACAACAACAACAACAATACTACAACAACAACTACTACTACTACTACTACTAATAATAATAATAATAATTTTACCGCGACCACTAATATTGATTATTGCTCTTTTAATACCAGTCGTAATGTCTGAAATTGGTTTCTGAAATGTTTTGACGCTCCTCCGGCGTGTGGCTCGTCCTCCTCGCTCCTAGGTGTCCTCTTCTGAAAAAAACAAAACAAAACAGAGAGCAAGAGAGTTGGTGGGGGTGGCTCCTATGCGTTGAGAGAGATGAGACTCGGTGGGGAACTGGTTGGGTAGAAGTGGGCCATATCTGAATCCTGTCGCCCGAAGGTTCGGCTTAAAATCAAAACAGAAAGAAAAGGGCAGGGGCTGTTTGGTTGCCCGAGACGCAGCTAGCTGGCGAACTGTGAGCCATATGAGTAACGACATCACGGACGGCTTTGTCCCGGGTTTCTCTCCTCGACTCGGTCTCCTCTCCGCGCTGCCCTACGGCTAAGAAAGCTGCACCCGGCCGGACCGACTGCAACCCGGTCAGGCCATAGACGCCGCCTTGTTTTATCGTTAGTTTCTCTTGCTTTTATTAGATCGCCTGGTTGTTTCTGTCAATTCGTACAGCTTAGCCGGCTGGCTGAATGTAAACGCTGCAGCTACTTTAGCTGTGATGCTAATATTTTAGCTTGCTGTGTGTTTTTAAACGAACCTCCAACAGAGTCAGAGGTAGCCGACCGAGCTTCGATTTTCTGACGAGATGCAGCATGTAGTAATGCGTCGACGTTAACACCAATAAAACTCTGAGTTCAATATGTTCTAAACATTATATTGTAGCTGTCAAAAAAATTAACCAGAAGGTCTTCGGCCGCAGAGCTCTGTTCTCTGCGGTGAAATCGCATTTAGCCAGCTAGCCAAAACTGAGCTAGTCTGATTTTACAGTTAGCTTAACCGTTTTAGGCATAGTTTTTCTCATGTCTCCGTCATATTAAGGCAAGCTGTATGTGACTGAAAAGAGGATTCTGGTCAATTTGCTGGATTTTTTGCTCTTCAGAGGAGAGTTCTGTGAAGTGAGCACGTTTCCCTCGCTTAACCGGACCGAGGTCTGCTAGAAACAACAGCGGCCCAGCCCAACAGGGACTGCTTGCTTCTGGAGGTTTTTTCACACCGTAATTAGTCGTTTTGGGGGGGTAGAGCTGAGGGGATTTACACGCCCCGACACTCCTCCGTTCCTTCTGCCCGTCTTCTCTCTCCAGCGTCTCTGATGCAGAGCGCCTGACCGTTGCCGGTCTCCTGCCCCGGCCATGCTGAAGTGTATCCCCCTGTGGCGCTGCAACCGCCACGTCGAGTCGGTGGACAAGCGGCACTGCTCCCTGCACGCAGTACCAGATGAGATATACCGCTACAGCCGCAGTCTAGAGGAGCTACTGCTCGACTCCAACCAGCTGAGAGAGCTGCCCAAGGTGAGACACTTTACCACCCAGGCCGTGGCATCCCTAAGTCTTGTGGCCCAGCTTGTGGATGTAAGGACGAGGAGGCAGTTTTTATTGTTGGGTACCATCTCATGTACATACCATTCTGTGGGGGTTATCATAATCTTTGAGCGGGATCTGATTTATTAAATCGCAGAAACAGACAAAGTGTCAACACCTTTTCAATTCACCAAGGACCCAGTTTGAAAAATACAGTAGTTACAGAATGCACCATACGGATATATGTCCAAGCGTGTTTAGACACACCCTCTAATTAGTGACCTGTTGAAGTCTGCATTGTGCACCCAGCTTCTTTAATACCCCTTGCATCCTCTTGTGGCTGAATGCAGTCAAATCTTCACAGCAATCTTCCAAATTGAAAGAATAGTCTCAGCAGAGTAGGAGCTGTCAGTGCAGCAATGGATAGAAAAGCTCCATAGCAATACCCATAATTTCAGAAGAAATTCAGGTTGAGCAGGTGTTCACAAACGTATAGAAATGTAGTGTACGTTATCATACCAGTAAGCTCACACAAAGTGCATCTTAACTACACACAAGTGTTTTATTGTGGATACTGGATGCCATGTTGGTGTAACAAAGTGGCACAGGCTGTGTACACAGATTTAGTCATTTTTCTGGTTTTAAGTGGCACAAACCTGGCAAGTCTGTCCATATATGCTTTATGCCTGTGTCCCTTGCTCTTCTGAAGGGATTTGGCTGCCTTGGCTTTTTAATTTAGACTCCCTTTAAGGGAGTGTGTGTGTGAGAGAGACATTCTGTTGACTTGGCTCGTCTTCAGCTCTAGTAGTGTCAATACTATGAGCAGTAAGTCTCATCTGAAGCTTTTGTGTGTGCTGAGTTTGCACACATGAGTGGGAGGTTGGTGGGTAAGTACCATGGCTCTGAGCAAGGGCTTAGTGAGGCACAATTCTCAAAATTTTAAATTAGTGTTCAGGCTTACAGTTAGTGAACAAACGTGCAACTGAAAGCTTCAGTCTTTACTAGGGTTTTTGGTACGGTCTGCTGTGACAGTTGGGGTTGGGTTCTGGTGTAGTGTACTATCCCACTTGGAAGGCACAGGTACACGCTACTTGAGCTGCTGCCGCTTGCGTAGCAAATCCGGTCAGACAGAGCAGCACAAGGGCTGCTGACCATGATGCAGAGTCACTGATGCAGCCAGACAGATCAGACCCTGTGCTCAGAGCAGTGTGTGTTTAGCGTGTAGACAACTGGCATATGGGCGCCTTTCCGCCTGCAGCAAAGCGAGAAACCGTGAGAAATGCTGTTCTGCTTAAAATGGAAAACATGGGTTTGTGTATTGCAATACGTGTTTTTGTGTGTTTTGCTTACATTTATTGTGGCAAGTAATACATTTCTTTGATGATTTGTTCTGACCTTGCCTTTGGAAAGGCTGGGTTGAAAAACATATAGTATTTAATACAGGGTGAGGGACTTCTTTCCAGTCAGGGTTAACCGAATTACTGTGGTAACGGTCCTGATTGACGACGAAGCTCCTACTTTCAGTTCAAAAACCTGTAGTTTAATAATTTATTTGGCACCATAGGAAGACAGAGCCATACATCACAAGTTCTAGCCACTGCAGGACATGAGAGGAGCTCATATTAATGTTACATTTTCATGTCATGGGACCTTTAAAATGTGTGATCTTTGCATTACAACCACAAGTTCAGCACAGCGAACAACGTGAAATTCTTTAACCCGTTCACCGATTGAAGCATGTGTTTCAAAATGTAGTCCACAAGTTTGCAAAAGTTAGTAAAAACTTAGTTAGTAAAAAGCTCTTTAGGGAGCTTCTTTATATTTTTATGCACTTTATTTTTAGTTGTATCTATACTGGTCCATGAAAATATTGTTTTACATGAAACCGGTCCATGGCATAAAAAAGGTGCTCGAATTCTGTAAGTATTTGTTCTTACATCCACTTTAGTTAGAGCATGTCTAAAATAAATGAGCAGAAATGGCTTGTTGGTAGTAGTAGCTGTGCTAGTACATGTAGTATCTCTGTAAAAACATTGCCAATGCTTTTGGACCGGTCACTGTGGTCCTTGAAGCCTCAGGATACAGGATATAGAGAAACTATCAGATATGTAATGAGAGAAAAATAATAATAAATGCTCAACTTGTTTCCTAATAGTGTGTGGCTACAAGCTTATGCTGTGCACTGACATTGACTGTAGCTCCTCAGTCCTGAGTGTACCATATGGCCAGTCACAGTATGTGGTCACTCTGCCATGTGGTGTGAAAGATGGTGTAATCTTCTTGGGCCGTAACCCCCAGTTAACTATTATTCATGAGTGGTCGCCTGAGGTAGCCTTTCTGGCTCACGGCACCAAAGCCTCTCAAGTGGCATGTCCAAATTTTGGAGCTTTGTGTTCTAATGCTGATTTTATTTGATTAATTGCCCTGATGTAGAGTCCTGCATTGTTAACAATAACTTGGGACCTGCTACCTGTGCCAATACTTGAGATCAGTCGCTGTATGTTTGATGTCAAGTAAGGACAGGCTGCCTTCCAGATATATCAAAGACTGCACAAATCCACTCAAGTAATACTTCAGCCTTTTCCGGCATATGGAACAACTGCCTAATGACATCTGTTTTGAGTGTATTTTGAGTCTGGTTCTGAGTTCTTTTCAAAGTTCAATATCATGGTACAGCTCCCATCACTGCACCATCATGCATACCTGGACATTCAGAAACTCAAGATTCTACCAAAATACAAAGTTCTACCTCTAATGCCTGCTTCTACTGTGCAAGAGTGTAAGTGGAGGACAGAGAGGCCTGCCAGGTTGCGTCAATCAGAGCAGATGGAGGTTTAGTTGCTTGAGCTGTGTCTTATGAAGTTCACCCTAGGGCTCTTTGCGCCCACCTGGACAGCTTATGTCCATCAGCCCTCTGCAGCGTCAGGAAAAGAGTTTCTACATTTTTTAAATAAACATGTTCTAGCTTAACTGCTTGTTTAAATTCAGGGGTTTACCGCTGTGTTTCCTCCTTTACGTTGGAAAGGGTGTAAATACACACAGGTTTAGAGCACTTGCTAGTGCCAAAGTTGATGGTCAAATAGTGATTGCCAATCTGTAAATAATAGCTCCCTGGGCGCTGTGTTCCTGGCTGCCCCACTGCTTCACTTAAATTGGGCCTGAAATAATGGCTTCTGCCGCCTTTGGTTCTGCCGCCAGGTTTGAGCATTGCTGAGGTACCCTGAGCAAGGTACCATCCCCACGCACTACTCCCCGGGCCCTGTGTTCCTGGCTGCCCCCTGCTTCACTTGGTGAATGGGTTAAATGCAGTGGTTGAATTCCGTGCTGTTCACACTGTGTGCTGTGGTGTGTTCACGTATGACAAATGGTCACTTTCACTTCACTCAGATGTACTGTGCACACACTGATTTAAAATAATAGTTGCAGGTGAGCATCACTGTCAGATCTACACGGTAACATCAAGATATATTTGAAATGCATGATTTAGCCTTACATTTCCTCGTACATATTCAAATTAGTTGGAAAATAGCATTCAGCGTTCATTTTTGGGGAGGTGCATGTCAAGCTATGGCATGGATTCTGCATTGAAGTTTGAAGTTTAGCTACATGATGTCACTTGGTTGCTAGTTAACTGACTAACAGGACACTCAAACTCACTCGTGCTGTTGGTCTGCTGTCATTATGTTTTGTTAACTTACACGACATGCTACATCAGTGATAAACTGATCTTCACATCATCGCTTGTCTTGTGAAGGGCAGTGTTCTCTTGTAAAATGTGAAGGGAAGCACACTTTTACGATGCAGTAAACAGCGTTGATTAACTTCTCCCCCTGCCGGATTGTGTCATTTGCCTGTCGTGTCCAGGCGTGAAGTGACCCAGCTGTCTGTGTGTGTCTGTTTTCTGTTATTGATTCTTTACATAATGACTCCCCACTGCTGGTCTTGGCAGGGCAGGTATGAGCAGTACAAACAGTTTCCTCCACCCAGGTGTACTGTGTTCATGGGGCAGCTGGTAGCCTAGTGGTTAAGGCATTCGCCCTGTGATCAGAAAGTCCAGGTACGATTCCAAAGACCGTTAGGCACCTCTGAGGTACCCTGAGCAAGATACCGTCCCCACACACTGCTCCCAGGGCGCCGTGTTCCTGGCTGCCCCCTGCTTCACTTGGTGAATGGGTTAAATGCAGAGGTTGAATTTCGTGCTGTTCACACTGTGTGCTGTGGTGTGTTCACGTATGACAAATGGTCACGTTCACTTTCACGTTCACTTTAATTACATGTTTTTGCCCTACTGGGTTTCACTAAGTGATTGTATTGACTAAAGAAAAAACTTAACAGATTCATGACTGTGATTGGCAGAAACAGTGGCAGTGACTGGCCTATCAGTTTGCCTGAAATCATTACTGGGCCATCGGGTCTTTGGTTATGTAAAACCCCTGGCTTGGAAGACATTTGAAGACAAGTTATTGGCTGGAAGTCTGTCATTCCAGAGGGATGCATCTCCACTGCTCAGGGAGGGGAGGAAAAGTGGTACTGCTTTGTGTAAGCAGTACCATTTGAGACGCCATTTTGTTTCTAGTCAACTTCATGTTTACCACAGAATTAAGAATCAATAAGCACTCAGACACCGCTTTTTTGGCATTCAGTCTGTACAGAAGACCCCAAAGAATCACCACAGGCTGACCACAGAAACGATTCTTTAGCTACAGGTTGACCATTGTTCAAGGCTAAAAACACGCTCCGCCCAGCAGGCTCAAAACAAACTCCCCCAGCAGGCTTATAGACACTTATAAAGCGAAGTGTCATCATTTCATTTTACTTACATTTGAAGAAATTCAGTTGGAAGGTCAGAAAGACTCGTAACAATCTCTACTATTGGTTTCTGCATGACATTGACTTGAGGTGTACTGCCTCTGGGTCGGCCTCTTAGCGATGAAAGCTAACAGATGTGGTAGCATTGGATCTGGACAGGAAGGATAACTCTGGGAGATGGAAGGGGTGTGTTGAGATTCTGCCTTCTCACACCGAGACATGGGTTCGTGGATCTGAGTGTCGCGATTTCGGTTGCATATCAGTATAGCCCTAGTTTGTAAGAATTTTGAGAGTATGTTTATTGCATTGTACCAGTTTTGTGATACCCATCCTCCCCCTTGGATCATAAAGTAGAGAAATAGGAAGGCCTTTTAATTGTCCCACAGATCATGTGGCATACTTTTATTACTGGAAGTTGCTGCTGCTCGTGCCCAGTGAATTGCACAAGACAGCTGAAGAGGAATTCCCCATCGCACACTCCTGTTCTAAATCAGTGTAAAGCTCTAGCTGTGTTTTCTCCTTATGCAATGCCCTAATCCGTACTATTCCTTAACTTGTCTTGCGTGGCAGCTAAGCATTTGCTGTACACAGTGAGTGCTTCACAACAATGTCATGGACAAGGCTGAGCGCTAACTGGATTAACCTGCACACACATAGTCACACACAAACCAGAAATGCTCTAGTAAGTGTAAGTCAGCTCAGGTTAATCATTTACATGCTAGCACTCACTCATAGAGTGGGTAGAATATAGCTTTTGGCTGAGTTTGTTTCAGGAAAGATGTTGTTATTGAAACCTTGGAGGTTTTTTTTTAAAGAGGGTTTAGGCTTTTTACCTTTGACAGATAAACCAGGTCTTGCAACAGGTTACATAGTAATCTGTTTCAGCTGACAGCCCCCACCCAATTTTTAAAAAGTCCAGCCCCATCGTACCAGCATTGTATGCACTGCTGTCAGCTATGACTCATGAGAAGGAAGAAACTTCTTAGTTTGTTTATTGGAATTTTAAGTAGTGTTAACTGTCAGTGTTTGCTTTTTATCGGTGTGTAATGCAGCTTTATGCATTTTTTTAATGGGGAAAATACCTAGGCACCCTGT
>JBBPDH010000011.1:13913561-13928965 GCA_037974565.1 Clupeocharax schoutedeni | reverse complement strand
GACTTCGAGATTCCTGAAGTGTTTCCAGTTAAGTGTACCATATGCAGCAGACGTTTAGCCAACGTTCCGTGGGCGTGAATGCCTGGTATGGTTGACTGTAGGTTTGACACATTTTCCCTCTGTTCTTCTTAGCCGGACACGCTAGGGGCTCTTCCTAACCTTCGGGAGCTTTGGTTGGATAGGAACCAACTCTCATCACTACCTCCAGTGAGTACCTTCCACACTTGGGGTCAATGAATGAGTGATTTTACTCTATCTGGTGCACTGTTCACTACAAAAAGTTACCTCAGCAGCTTATCTTTTGTGCATTGTAGTTTTCTTTGGCTGTAGTCCATTGTTATACAGATGTTGCATTTAAAATGGCCACTCTTTTTAACAGGAGCTGGGAAATTTGCGGCGACTAGTTTGTCTTGATGTGTCTGAGAACCGGCTGGCAGAGTTGCCCTCAGAGATCAGTGGCCTCATCGCCCTCACTGACCTGCTTCTCTCACAAAACATTCTTGAGCTTGTGCCTGACAGCATTGGTGAGATAATCAGCATTAGCATTACTAATGCTGATGTAAGAGAGATTTGCATTTACTGTGCTACTCCTCCATTTTTACTGTAACTCAGGATTATTGTATGCTAATAGAACACTGTTTCTAATTGCCCATTCATATTTGAAA
The DNA here is from genome assembly GCA_037974565.1 of Clupeocharax schoutedeni. Taxonomy (NCBI): domain Eukaryota; kingdom Metazoa; phylum Chordata; class Actinopteri; order Characiformes; family Alestidae; genus Clupeocharax; species Clupeocharax schoutedeni. The sequence continues at coordinate 13,928,300 of JBBPDH010000011.1, read as the reverse complement.
ATCATGACCAGTGCCTGCTTTGGAATTTAATGTTTGGAAACTTTATTGTCCTGTGAATGTCTCCAGTGACTCAATTGCTTTGAATGCTACTCACTGTATGATCAGTGGGGGGGCACTGCCCCCTAGTGGCTATTGCCATGTATGACTGAAGGGTCACTCTCAAGTCTCAAATGTTTTTATTTTTCTGTACAAAATGTTGGGGCTTTGTGCTTCTGTTAACCTTTTGGCATCTTTTCCAGGTTCCTTGAAGCAGCTGTCCATCTTCAAAGTAGACCAAAATCGCCTGGTGCATTTGACGGACTCCATGGGCGAATGTGAAAACCTAACAGAACTCATGCTAACAGAAAATCTCCTTCAGGTACTAAAGTGAATGATAAAGTTATTTAGGAGAACTACCTGGACATCTCAAAATGAACAGTGTTTTTCTTATTTGTGAAAGTTTTATCCATGGAGTTCTGTTGGATTAAAACCACCAACAATGTAGATTAACAAGCAAAATATTTTTTTCCTTGTTTCCTAAAGTCTCTCCCTCGCTCCCTGGGGAAGCTGAAGAAGCTGACCAATCTGAATGTGGACCGTAACCGTTTGAGCAGCGTACCAGCAGAGCTGGGTGGATGTGCCAGTCTGAACGTGCTCTCGCTAAGAGATAATCGTGTGGGCAAACTGCCAGCTGAGCTTGCCAATGCCACCGAGCTACACGTGCTGGATGTGGCAGGAAACAGGTGAGAGCTGCACGTCTCGTGATAAATTGCTGCACACGAGCATGACCATGTTTGCTCCTCCTCTAAGAGTTTTTACCCGCTGTTGATGGGTTTCTGCGCTTTTGTGAAAATGCATTGTTAAAGGTGCTGTATAAATAACAATGAACTGATCTCATGATAATCTGTGCCCTCCTCTCTCTGTCTCACCCTTCTCAGGTTACAAAACTTGCCCTTTGCACTTGCCAATTTAAACCTGAAGGCCATGTGGTTGGCAGAAAACCAGTCCCAGCCAATGTTGAAGTTCCAGACTGAGGACGATGAGCGCACAGGAGAGAAAGTCCTCACCTGCTATCTGTTGCCCCAACAACCAACACCTAGCTTAGGTGAGGTCTGCACCCACATTTTTTTGGAGGTCTGAACTAGCAGCAGCCTTTGGTTGGTGTGTTCTCCTGATCTGCTAAACCAGTGCTGTTGACGTTTATCTGACTGTTAAATGACCGTCGTCAATTCTGTGTCTTTAGAGAATCTGCTGCAGAGCAGTGTGGATGAGAGCTGGCCCACAGACACTAATCTGAACAGAGTGTCAGTCATCCAGTTCCAGGAAGCGGCCAAGGCTGAGGAGGAGGATGAGGAGTCTGCTGCAGAGAGAAGGGTGAGAGACGGTATATGCATGCACTGAGGTGGGTAGTGACTAGTTACACTGACTCCATTATATGTACATCACATGGCAAATGTCAGTTTCCCCGCTGATGAACGTTCCACTGTACTTTTCTGTAAAAGAAAAAGTTTAAGAATGTGTTTAGGTTGCTCAGCCCACCTCTGTGTAAGTACATGTTTTGATCCATTTGTACTATGCAAAAATGCATGCCAGTTAACTTTGACTGTTACTTTATTTGAACCAGCAGGGGCTCCAGAGACGAGCCACCCCTCACCCTAGTGAGCTAAAGGTCATGAAGACCGTGATCGAGGCCAGAAGAAACGAAGCATACACATCCAAACCAGACGATGACCTGGAATCCCCAGACAATGAGGTGTGTGTCTGAATGTGTATATCTGGGTGTGCTCCCTCTCAAAGCTCGCAATTTTAATTTCCTTGTGGCAAAATCTATGGGTACAGGTGAGACTAACGAGACCAATAAGCAGCATCACTTCTGTGCTGTGTTTAGGGAGGTGTTTTTTTTTTTTTTTTTGGGGGGGGGATGGCCTTGTTACTTATTGTTTGATATATTCTTGCATATCAGCATTAGAAAATGTTAATAGTTTTGGCTAATAAATAATATTGGTTCTATTTTGCTCTTTTTATTGATCTTTAGTTATGTAGTAATGTTTTGACTTCAGTATCTTAAGATATATATTAAGCATAGTTTTTCTATTTTGTTATACTTTAGACTTTCATAAACACCCGAGGTTAGGCTGCTCATTTCTCTAAGCAGCACTCACTCACCTCCTCACAGCCCCTGCCATTGTTGTGTTTCAGCACAATCAAACTTTTTCATGACTGTCAAGTTGAACTTATTTGTCCATATTCAGTATGAGGACTATGTTTAAAAAATAAAAAAAAAGATCACTAATTAAAAGATTGTCACTTTTGGGAGACAAACCCCTATACCTAGTGATCTGCCAAACTACCTTGAGGGCTGCCAGTGCTTGGGGATGGCTGCGCCTAATGATAATTGGAATAAGTGTAAGTGGCCGGTAGGTGTTCCTTCCTTCAGATGGTGGTCTGATGCTGGTCCTTGTAGAACTGTGGGATGATGATGTGAGTCAAGGAGGTTTTCAAATTGAAGTCAGATCACTGGTCCATGCAGACGTTGAGGACCCTGGAATGTTGTCAGGCCTCATAGACCATCGTCCTCACGCTGGCAGGGGACAGGGAGGGCACCTGAACATTTGGAGTGAGGATGATTTTCCTTCCTGGCTTGGTGTTCTGAGCTGCAGACCTGACAACCTGATGCCTGTCTGGTAGAGAGGCATCGGTGCCGCAGACACATGGCAGGGTCAGGTAGTCTGTGATGTGGAAGGGCATGCGGACTAGTGGTGTTTTTGGCGGCCTGTCTTAATTTTAGTTTTAGTCTAGTGTTTGTGTTGAGCAGCGATTTTAGTTGTATTAGTCTTAGTGACGTCCCTTTTTAGGTTAGTCAAGTTTCAGTCGACTAAAAGTCTGAGCATTTTAGTCTTATTTTAGTCAGAATTATCCACATCTATTTTTGCCTAGTCTTTTTTTTTTAGTAATGCAATTCTATTTAACCCAGTCAATATAGCATAAGTATCTATTAGAACATGGTTGTCTTATTATTGTATCATTGTTACCGTATAGGTTCAAGAATACTGTACATCCATTCCAGACACAGAAGACTCTCTGATTTGAATTACGACATTTATTTTGCCAAGCAAACATGTTCGAACTTAGAAGTACACACACACACATTTAAATAAAATAAATAAATAAAATGACATTACATCACTAGAGTGCGCAAATAAAGTGAGTCAGTGTCTATTGAACCCAACTTACCAGAATTTTTTTTTATTCTTGAACAAATATAGTCTACACAACCAAATCAGAACAATTTAGGATCAGCTTGTTTTGCATGGATATGGAAAAGGCTGCTTATCAAAATGCTGTGTGTGAGTGTGAGAGATTTCTCTCTCCCTGGCACTATATTGGCCCTGCGTCCCAATACTTTTAGAAGATGTTTGGACTTTGAAATTTCACTGCCATACCAACTACTTTAGAAACATTGATTATGTGGTCAGCATTTTGTCAAAAGGAGACTTTGTCTGACTGTTTGTTCACAGGAGAAAAGACTGAGTGGTCTATCTAACCAGAGTCATGACTCCCAGGCGTCCAACAGCACTGCCTCAGCCAACTCTCATGATGAGAAATGCAGAGTGAACTTTGTTGGGGTGGAGCTTAATGACGAGCAGGACCAGGAGCAAGAGGAGGAGCTTGATGAGATGGAAGTGGAATATATTGAGGTTGTCTGAAAGAACATGCATTTGTCATTAAATGGGTATTTTTAAAATACATGTTATGATAATGTATTCTTAATATGTTATCAATAGGTATAGAATGGAAATCTCTGAATCTGTAAGGGACAAGCTTGGGGCAATTATTGTCTCTTAAGATTCCTAGAATCAGTTCTCAATACAAGGAGGAACGAACATTCATGTATGAATGATTAATGTTTAGTTTAGCTGCAGGTAGAAATCTTGTATACTTGATATACCTTCGATATTTGGTCATCCTGTAACAAATTATGAAGTAAAAATCTTTAAGTAAAAAAAACACCAAAAAAAATTAAGTAAAAAAAACAACACATTTGTTGTGTTTTGCGTCTTTTGTGGCTTTTTTAAGCATTTTTTTCATGCGTCTCTTTCTCTATCCATCAGCCTACTGTACACTTTGCTGAAGAACCCATTATTCGTGGTGTTGATGAGGAAGATGAAGATGATGAGGGTGGCGCCAACCGGAGCGATGAGGAGCCACAGCCGATTCCATTCCCCGCCGAGAAACAGCGGCTCATCAGAAAAGACACACCTCACTACAAGAAGCACTTCAAGATCACCAAGCTGCCCAAGCCAGAGACGGTGGCTGCCCTTCTTCAGGGGTTTAGCCCAGATGGCTTGCATCCCACTGCCCGCGCGACTGAGGAAGAGAGGGACGGGGAGGAGGAGGAGGAGGATGAGGAGGAGGACGAAGATGAGGAGGAGGAGACGGTGACGGCCAACACTCCTCTTTTGCAGAGGCTGGAAGCAGCTGAGCTGGAAGACAGCAGGCTGACTCAGGTGAACTCCTCGCTTCAGACAGTGAAGGTAAGGCCAGCCCAGAGCAGAGAGGAGTGGGAAGTGGGGTCATTGGATGAAATTGATGAGCTGTGAACTTCTTGCTGGCTAGATGATCTTGATTTATTGTAGGCTGGTTATGGAAAAGGTCTGTGAGGCTTTGCAGAAAAAAGTTGAGTGAGGTAAGCCATGAGGAATTATGTTAATTATGTTTTTTCATGTTGCTTATTGCGATTACTTTGAAAAATCCAATTTTCACTAATCAAATTTAGTTTGTGGCTGCAGTAATAAAGTGGTTATGAATTTTGCTAGTTCCTTCAACCCTAATAATCAAATCTGCTTGAGATAATGTTGTTTGAGTGTTTGATGGTTTAATGTTAATTGATGACATATATATTTGCGTTACTTGTTAGCTACATTGGGATTTTAATTGCTGTGTAAAACTTGAGATGCCTGACTTGTGTGTCTTGTGTAGTTGAGTATATTAAGGGTAAGGGGTAAATTTAGTAGTTTTTTGGTGTTGCACTGTTCCTTTAAAGTGGGTGTTCATGACAGGATATATGCATCACATGCACATTCCACCTAGTATAAGCTGCATCTAGTTTGCACTTTGTTGTTACTGGGTTGAAAGCATGCATTTGTTCATTCCATGATAGATTGTTGTGGTTGTTTTGCCTGGTGAGAGAGTAAAGCATATGAGATTTGCAACAGTCGTGCAACAGGCTTGATGACATACTGACATGAGATCTCTGTATTTGAAAGCCAAGCAAAGATGTCAAATGACAAATCCCTTTCCTTTATTTTGCCCCACCTTAGTTACGCACATACTGTTCCCTCATCTCCTCACAATGCCCTTTTTGAGCACTGCCTCTGCCCACCCCATGCTCTGCTTCTTGACATTATTTGCTACCTCTTGCTGCTGTCCAGGCAATCACAGTCTCCCTGCCAAAGTGTCATGTGTGAATGTGAGAGTGAAAGACATTCTTCAAATCAATTTTGATTACTGATAACATTTTAATTTAATTACACCAATGAATTAATCCATGACACTTAACTCGCTTTATACCCACAGACCCCCTGATCCCATCTCTTTGGTTACAACACCGAATTACTAGTATTATCTCACATTCTAATTGTATTGCACCAAAAGTACAAACAGAACAAAAAGTCCCTCCAGTTATTTTGTCATAGTGTAACAGGGCATGCAGTATATTCAAATACCATAAAATTTAGGTGCCCACATATTGGGTTATGTAACTTGCCCTTCAAACTTTTGTATTTCATAATGAGAGATAGGGCTGGCCGATTAATCGAAAAGTAATCGGAATCGACATTCAGAACCCATAATCGATAACATTTTCCCAAGTCGATTATTTCGATTACTTTCCCTTTAAAAACACTACCGCGTGTGGAGTCATGTGACCGCGCTCCGTTATGTTACGTTATTCCGCTGACATGTGGAGCATGGAGAGCTTAAACACTGGGACAACTGAGCAACTTGTCAGTGAACTACAAGGGCAAAAATTAAAATAAAATAATCGTTCATTAATCGTAATCGAGTTAAAATGTTCAGTTAATTGAGATTTTGAGTTTAGGCCAAATTGCCCAGCCCTACTGAGAGATATAACTGTGGGCTAGAGAGCACAGTACGTTTAAAAGAGAATTCCCACATATTTTTCAGATGTCCTCCTCACTGAGATTAACCAAGTCCTTAAGAGTGGTTTGAAGTAGATTGTTGAGAACCTTTCTGGTGCTTATAGTGATGGTGCTGGTAATACAATCCAGGGGCTGCCCAGTAAACTTGCATGTATCTTCTAAAATGTGTTTTTAAAGGCATTTTTTACCATCTATGTCTCCGCCAAAAACATTTTAGAAAATGTTTGTGGTCTGAATCAAAACTATGGTAAAACTTGCTGGGATCAGGGACCCTGTGGGATGTGTGTCTGTATGGGGTGATTTAAAATGTCTTAGGAGAGGTGTGTATATTGTTTTTGATTGGTGTTTTTTGTGTGAAGAGAATGAGAGCTGTATTTCGGTGTATGAGGTATATTTATTTATGTTTGTCCTCATGTGCCCTGTGAATTGAGGAAGAAAAAACTCATTCTAAAGATACGCAAGCAACTTGTCTGACAAACTTGAATTTCAGTGTTAGCTTTTTTTTTGGTCACTGATTATGGCTGCCGCGTTAAAGCTTTGACCATAATTTTTTCTTTTTCTTTTTTTTTTGATTGATAAATTAAGTCATCAGTTTGACATCAGTGTAATCGCCGTATATATGCTTATTCATTACAGAAAGCCATGAAAATACCAGAATATCTTTCCGTGTCCTCCTCTTCCTTAAATAATAGTAATATTTTATTAAGAGGTCTATGGATATTTTCTGGAATTAATTTGACACTAAAATTGAAAACAGAAATAACTGTTTAGTTAAATACAATGTCCTTATAACTTAGATTTACAAGTGCTAGTGGGCACCAGAGTCCAAGCTTGCTGTTAGGGGGTGTGTGTTTGTGTGTTTGTGGGGGAGTTATCTTCCATTCATTCATTCCTTTTTGGGTTTGTCCTGGAGGATGCGAGTGTAGATGATTTTTATTTTTGCCTCACTAATCCGCATGCCCTCTTGCTGGTTCCTGTCCTAACAGGGGGTGTCATTTGATCAAGTCAATAATCTGCTGATTGAGCCTGCTCGAATTGAGGAGGAAGAGGTCTGTACCTACTCTTTCCATCCAGCTCCGTCTCTCTCTCTGCCCTTGCTCTCTTTCTTTCTCTCTCACCAACTCACTTTTCACTTGCCATTACCAAGTGGAGGGGAAGACGCAACCCACCGGAACATTGTCATTAATCCAAAGCCAATGACTAGGGAGCTACTCACCATCACTCAACCCATAACCCACTAATGTGGTGGAACCCTGTTCAGAGTTCAGGTGGTAGTTATGGTAATTATCAGATCTTTTCTGAACAGTTTTTGCTAAAACCGAACATACATTATTTGGAAATCAGATTTGTCTTTTTAAAAAGTGACCTTGCTTTCTTTTACTCAAGTGTAGCAGTTTTATTTTGTCTAAATGCAACTGAATTAGACTGTGGTAGAAAGATACACCTCTTTGTTGCCCCCAGGGCAGAACTGCATTCAGTGTTTTTGCTTCTTCAAAATAATACTGAATTAATGTAAACATTTCAAGATTGAAATCTAAAAAAACCCTAATAATTCAACCACAGATGTCATTCAAAGTGATTTTCTTAATCTAAATCTGGGAGATCATTTTTTAGAGAAAAAATTGTAATGTTTCCTATTAACACATGCAGCTCTGAAACGGTGTTCCATAACACCTGTGGCTCGTCCATTCTATTCTCTCTGTGTCTCTTTCTCCCTCTCTCTTTCTTCCTTTTCCCCTCTGTCTCAGTTAGGCTCTGTGGCCCAGGCTCTGTTTCCCGCACTTTTGTACTGGTGTGTGCTGTCCAAATCAGATGGAAGAGGATGAAATCTTCATTACCCTTAATGTTGATAGATATAAGTTTATTCAATGAACATAGGTATGAGTAAAGTAAATAACATAGTGGTATTGGAGTTTTTTGTATGTACAAGCACAAGTAAAATAGAAGAAATGTCTCCCAATACACATAAACACTGGTGCACCATAATCAAAGGAGCTTATAAAAATGGTGCTAATTTTTAGACTTCTGTTCCCCAAAAGAATGTGTACTGTTGCGCAGATATCCTTTTTATATATATATATACATATATATATATATAAAAATATAAAAGGGTTGTAACTGGACACGTCACGGTTCGGTACATACCTCAGCTTTGGGGTCACGGTTCAGTACGGTTCACGATACAGCAAAGTTAAGCAACAAAAAGTTCTAAAGAATGAGGCTTGGTTTGTTTTAATTTTTTTTTTAAATAAACAGCAGTGTATTAACCAGTAAACACACACTTTTGCTTATATTTTCATGTATGTGTATGGCAGCAGAAATGTTACGCTTGTAGGTGACACTATTGCACCACACTACGACCTAGGTTTATGATTTACTTGCGCTTTTTGGACCCTCTGTGATTCCGTATTACTTCAATTACGTCTTCTCCGTCGTACAGTGTATTCTCTGAAAGACATGTACAAATACATGTACCGTTACAGCCCTAGTATATAAGTTAAATTGAACAGAAAGAACCATATTACTTTAAATAGTATGATCTTTAAGACCATCTTTAAAATTGAGCTTTTGCTCTTCTTAAAAAGCTAGAGAATTGAAAATACATCTTGTTTTTGGATTTAAACACATTATTTTAGAAATTAGTGCAGATATCAATGTCTTGCTAAAATTTTTGAACACTAGTATCTTTTCCTTTTGTTTCTAGGAAACAAATGGTCGTACAACCTGTTTGAGAATATCATCCAAAAAGGCTGAATTTACAGTCCTGTGCAAAAGTCTAAGGCACCTATTTAAATTGTCTAAAGCCATTTATCTCATTAGTAAGTGTTCTCATCTCGACATAAAATTGTTTCTAAAAAGTTGTTGATATTTTGCTTTAAAGAACATAGGATTGGTTTCAGAATTCTCCTTTATTATGCAAGTCATTGCATTAATGTAATGAAGTATTAATTGATGCCACCCAGGTAACTGATGATAACTACATGTAGTATTGGTATTGCACAAGGAGGCGGAGACTTTACATAAATAAAATAGTTTTTACTATATTAATCTTTTTAATGTTAATTGTATTTTTCATGTTTACTTAGAAACACTTACTGCTCAGCTAATTTTTAAATAGAATTTTCTCAGGTGCCTTTGGCAGACTGCTGCATAGCATTGTATGTCTCAGAATTGATCAGTGACTAGAAAGAGACTGACTTCAGTTGATCTACAAGCCTGCTGTTTATTGGATTGTGATATGTACACTGCATATGGTGTCTGTAGGCATTTTAATCTTCATTTGTCATGCTGGAGGTTGCATGGACCCATTGCATAAACAAACTGAAGGTGTCTGAGAGCCTGGTCTAAAGGAATGTGAAAGACTGTCATTGGCCCAGAGCACCATGCTCTTTTTTTTTTTTTTTTCTTTCTTTTTCGATTCTTTGTTCATCTTCCTTTCATGTGTACTTTTTGTCCAGTCCACTTGCATGACTTGCTTATGTAGAATTGCGAACATCCAAACTCACCCTCAACAGATGTAGCTGATTTGCTCCCCTTTTCTTGCCTGCATCATCTGTCACGGTCAGTGCTACTGCTGTTGATTTTGTGACAGATCTGTGAAACATTAATCCATTTAGAATACCGACTTACACATATTCCGTGTGAACATTTGAAGGTTTGTGTCATGCGTTTTATTAATTTCAGTGTTTGTGTTTGATTGTCTCACAGCAGATGTTGATCCAAAGAGGGATAAATAGTGCATTGAAATAAATTGTTCTAACTAGAAATAGAGTTGCATGATAAACCTGATCATTGATGGATGGATTAGCCTCTTCTGAAATGGGTCACATATGGGCTCATTTTCTGTTTGTATACTTTTTGCCTGTTATCCACATCAATTGGATCAATATAAGTTTGTAGACTAAATGTTCAATCCCCTAATTCTTGGTTTCCTTTCCTCGATTTGTTTAGAAATTATTTTCTGCGATTTTACAGCGATACTTGATTTATGTACAGAACTCTTTGCATTCACTTCTCCAGAGTGTATTGCATTCACTTGATTGAAAATCCAGTGCATATTTTCCTTAGTGAGGAAAGTAATCTTTTTTTTTTGAATGCTTGGACTTTCCTACTATAGCCTGTCTTGAAAATGAATATTGCATGAACAAAAAAGGGTTCCATGATTCATAGCTAGCTTCTGGTTTCTATTTTAAATGCAGCAAATTTTAATAAATATGGTTTTTTTTTTTAGTTTTTTTTTTTCTTGAAGTGAAGAAGTTTCTCAGTAATCTGTCTATTTGCGTGTTACCCTAGTTGTTTTACGGGATGAAGAAGTCTTTGATGTGTTTTTTTCCCCCCTCTGAACTCTGTACTTTACCTTTAGCTGGTCCTCACCATCCTGAGACAAACTGGTGGATTAGGCATCAGCATAGCTGGGGGTAAAGGATCTACTCCATATAAGGGGGATGATGAGGTAAATTTCAGTAAAAAGCTAAACCTTTCAAAAAATATGAGAGAGAAATCTTTTTCATTATTTGCATGCTTGCTGTATGCTATGTTAATATCTCTTTATAGGGAATATTTATCTCCAGAGTGTCAGAAGAGGGACCAGCTGCACGAGCTGGGGTCAAAGTGGGAGACAAATTACTTGAGGTAATTCAATATTTCACATGGTTTCCTTAACTGTATGTTAGTTCTCTTGAGTATGTGAACAGAACATTGTCATCACAAAAGTATAGCATAACATTGGATCCATGTTAGCTAGGTAACAGAGGTGTGCTTTAAAGAGGTACAATACTTTAACCCTTGGTTCTACAACAGTGCAATACTTTTTGTTGGAACAGGAGTTTGCTGTTTAGGATTTCTGATTATTCAATTCAAGATTCAAGATCAGAAGCCGAGGCAAAATAAAATTTTTGTAAAATGCCCTTCAGTTCTGCCTTCAAATGATCCAACCCCAGGCCAGAATGGTACAACACAGTTTTAATATACTGCCCTGTCCTCCCAGGTAAACAGTGTAGATCTGCATGGAGCAGAACACCACACAGCAGTGGAAGCGTTGCGGAGCTCAGGAACCGCGGTGACCATGACGGTGCTACGTGAGCGGATGGTTGAACCAGAGAACCCGATCACTACAACTCCCTTAAGGCCAGAGGATGATTACTTCCCCCGGGAGAGGAGGTCTAGTGGCTTTCCCTTTCTCGTGGAGCCCAGCTCATCTGCCGTTAGCACAGGTCCTTGCCAGCGCCTGGCCACCTGTTTGGTCCGCAATGACAAGGGCTTAGGCTTCAGCATTGCTGGGGGCAAAGGCTCTACGCTGTATCGGACAGGAGACACTGTAAGGACAGAAACACTACACACAGATATATGGATAGTCAGTAGCCAGCAATGACATGTTTATTTTAATAAATCAATCTAAATATAGTTAAATAATGAATATCAGTCTTTTTGCTCTGTGAGAGAAGAATAAATTGAGAGTGTGGGGAGATGGATGTCTGATTTATATTAGGTGCTGATACTGGGGGATTCTGAGTAACTTGGACACCCGCTTATATTTGAGGTGCACTACTGTAATACTGTTTCTATGGTACAGGTTTTGTGTACTGATGCAGCTATTTAATTTGTAGCATTTACCCTAAGCAAAAGGCAAGGAGAGAGTGGGTCTTGTCTCCACTGGTCTTGGCTGAAGTTCATTGATTTTGCAAGAAACCAGTGTTAGGGAAAAAGAAGGAAAGTAATAATCAGAAAGGAAGGAAATGGTGTCTGTGTTTGTCAGCAAAGAAAAAACTTGCATGATTTGATTCCCACAACTGCAAACTCAACACACACATTTAGCAATTAGCATGTTTACATTTTGCTACACTAAACTAAAAGTTTACTCCATGGTGATGGTCATTGAGCTCTTCTAAAGCAGGCTGTCTTACTGTATAAATGTTCCCTACTAAACACTTTAAACCAGTGCTTTAAAATAATGCAAAACTTGTTTTGGTCTCTTAGCACTTGCAGCAACCTTTTCCAATAGAGAGTCGCCAGGGCAACGGAGTTATGAATAGCAAGCCCTGACACCTGAGAGGGAACTGGAGTTAAGAGTTCAGGAGGGGGAGAAGTGTATTTTTGGCTGAACACATAAGCCACATGCTGTTTTGCCCTCTTGCACTCTATTTCAATAGTGTGTGTGTATGTAGATACACACACACACACACACATCCCCATTTGCTTGTAGTTAAAGGAATAAGAAGGGGACCCAACCCATGTGATTAAAACGGCCCACATACTGTCAAACTCTGTGCGGATTAACTGTAAGTTTTCATTCTTTCTCTGCCTGAGCTGTTGTGCTCATGGGTTTTATAGTGCATTTTTGGAAGTGGAACTGGAAGTGTTTCGACCAAAAATGTAGGTTCTTCTTATGGTATATTTTGAAGCCTTGGTACTTAAAGTTGCTTAAACAGTGCATGTGTTTGACTCATGTGGCTAAGATTTTGCATTTTTCTTATGCTTTGCGATGTAAAGTATTAAAGTATACTCTTGAAGTGCACTGCTTATGATCTTCCCTTCAAAAACATTTTCAAGATTTGTGAGTTGTTTTTCTGTCAGTTCAAAGTTCCTGTATAAAATGGTAATTGAGGGATTATACGAACATGCATAGTGTGATTTAATGCTATAAAGTTAGCACAAGCCTGTCCACCTTAAGAGATATTTGTAGTAAATACAACAGGCAAAATACACATTTCACATACTATATGTGTGGGGATTTTTGGTTAGTTTTTTTTTTTTTTTTACTGAAATTTGCAAGCTTGTTCAAGTAGTTCACTCGGAATCAGCAAAAAAAATAAGTCAAAAGTACGTTAATTAAATGCTTGTGTGTTAAAATGGAAACATGTAGACAAAGTTAAACTGGTGTAAAATACCCCATTTAAGAGAAACCAAAACTATTTTTGTCTTTGTGGTGATTAATAAGAATAATGACATTTAATCCCACTTAATGCTACCTCACGGAAACGTACGTGACGTGATTATGAAAACGTTGCCAGCTGCCGTATGGCAAAGAAGGAGGATATTGTAAGAAAAACGACCTCTCTGCAATCTGTGCTGTAATTGAACTATGTTACAATGAAGGAATTGAGGAATGAAAAAAAAAAAAAACATGTTAGTCATCCAGCAGTGACCGTTTTGAGCATGTGAGACTGGAAGAAATGTCTATAGTTGGGTCTCACTTCACTTCTTCTGTCCTCTCAGGGAATCTTTATCTCTCGCATTGCTGAGGGAGGGGCTGCACACAGAGACAACATCCTCCACGTGGGAGACAGAGTCATATCTGTGAGTGAGGCACATAGTCATACTCTCTCTCTCATACTTACCTTTGAAACTGATAATGCAGATGAAGTCATGGAAGTAATTTTAGCTGAAGTGAATGAAATTTTCCTAACGCAAATTAAACCATGTGCAAGATCTAGAGAAGTCTGTTGAATCTTTTGCCTTGTGATTACTTGGCTTACTTACTGCATGTGCCAAGTACTATCCTGAGTTCATCCTAACTAAATACAATGTGTTTGACTGCACTGAGGCCCTGCTGCATGTTATAACCTGCTTTTTACTGTCATCATTTGGTAAAAAAAAAAGACCTTGAAGTGACTTGGTTCTTCTGATTGTTTAATTATTTACCCCTCCTTATTATTTATCTAATGTTTCCTTACAGCAAGGGCGACTGAATTTGCATTAATTGCTGTTTGTGTGGATTCTGGCTTTTCTGTCTCTTTTTCTGCCGTACCTTTTGCGCTTTTGTTCTTTCATTGTCCTTGCATGGACACACTAATGCACTTCCTGCCTGCTTGATGGGTGTGGTGATGGGGGTGATGTGGACTGGGTTCTGTGGGTGCACTGTCTGGGTAACTGGTTGCCTGGTTATTATAGCAGCCACTGGTAAGCACCGATACTGAATGGTCAGTGCTGGCCTCTGTTTGTCATTTGTGAAAACTCTAAGAAATACTATATACTATACACCACATTTAAACATTCCCTCATTGCCTTTGCCTATTTAAGGCCACATTTTATGGAGAGACGCTCCTTTGTGTTTTAAATTGGCAAAGGCAAAACGCAGAAGGTCTTTTCTTTTTTAAACCTATAATTAAAATTTAGTAGCTAAATTAGATATTGGACACATTTGCCAGTTGGATAGTCAGAGATGGATGAGTAATGTCCTTTACTTTAAATGGTGAAAGAATGATTGTGTTGATGGCGTCCTTTGAGTTGGGTTTGGAGAGGATTCCCCGCTTGCGCGATAAGCTTCTCTCACTTCCCCTGGCCGCATGTTTTCCTTTTCCTGCACTGTCACTCTTTTCCTTTTTTCCTCTAATCAGACAAATGCCCTTCTCCTAAGAATTCCCTTTGGGACTTTAAGCATGCTTATCTCTTGAGGACCAATTAAAATTGACACAAATTTTACTACAAATACAGAAATGGATGTTTGAATCAACTCTAGTGGCATTTTTTGACTTGACAATATGTGGTTTGAAAAGTACTGCAACTTTCTTGAGTCTCTACCCAACTAGTGTGTGTGTGTGTGTGTGTGTGTGTGTGTGTGTGTGTGTGTGTGTGTGTGTGTGTGTGTGTGTGTGTGTGT
>JBBPDH010000011.1:13886970-13902715 GCA_037974565.1 Clupeocharax schoutedeni | reverse complement strand
TAAAAATCGTATCACCGTTATTGAAAAAAATTCTATCGCGATATATATTGATATTGAATTATTGTCCAGCCCTACTTCTGACAGAACGGCAACAGTTCTACAATGCCTTGTGCTTGAGCGCAAGCTGGACTTAGGGTATTTGGGTGACAGCTGGCAGGGCCTCAGAGTTTATTTTCAAAACTATGTCAGTGGCTGATTGGGTAAGATGGTCATGTGTGGGAGGACCTTAGGGGAGTAAGGACTCCTGTGATAGAGCTCACGTTCACAGCGGTTCATGTGTCCAGAAACTTGAAATCTTTGAAGCTGCTATCCTCTTAATGTAAGTACCTGTGCTGTTTTTCTGTGAAGCCCTCTTTTGGTCTTAATTTTCTTTGATAATTTCTTTCGCAACTTAATTTTCTTTCATTTTTTTATTCGCTGATCTTCTGGAGTGAGGTTTTTTCTTGCATTTATTCAGAATGTCAGGTTTTTGGTACAGTATTCATTTGATTATTTTAAAGGTACAATTGTTTTTACATAGCTTAGGTTTTAATTAAACATTGAGTTTAGTGAGGTTAGTTGCAGATGGGTTCAGATTTTAAATATTTTATTTATATATATATTTATATATTAATTTATTTATATTTGGTATTTCACTAAATTATTGTCAGACAAACCACACCATGCTATATAAATGAGTGCGCTAGGTTTAAAGATGTATTTCCCGGTTTGTATGTTGAGCCAGGAGGTCTTTCTGGGAGTGTTTTAAACTACATGGAACTTGCAGCTGTTTGAAAAGCTGGGAGGTGGAGGGAGTGGAGAGAGACTGTAGGCGGCTGTAACATATATGTTTATCCCAGAGTCTTGTAAAAGAACCTTATAACAATTTTTTAGAATATGATCATACGGTAGCGTTGCATATGGGAAACTTGTGAAAGAATGACTGAGTTTAGTTTAGACAAATATTGATGTCCCAAGGGCTCAGTTGGTCCCCTTTTACTCTTCAACAGAGAGGCTAGACCTACCGCTCTCTTTTTTGGCTCTTTACAGTCAGACACATGTCTGATTTTGCCTGAGTGTATTGATGGCAGTACCACAACTATGGGGAGTGCAGCTGTCTTGAGTCAGAGGTCTTTGGGTTACATACCACTCCATTGACCTTGTTCTCATAAGCGCGCACCCCCACCCCCAAGCATGGCTATTATCTGAAACTATTTTTAGAGTGGCTGTACGGCTCAGACTAGATTTGGAAGTCTCACGTTTTACATCCATACGAGTCGGACACTGATAAAGCCTTAAACCTACTTAAATGTAGCCAGTGCTTTAGTTAACCATATTCTGATTTTAGTATAGAGTTAAAATATTTTATCCCATTGGGGCAACTCTTTACCTGTACAAGGAATTTAGTGGCTGCGGGTGTCTCCAAGATCTCTGCATAATGGGTGAGCCCTATATAGCCTTATATATCTGTTATTTCTTGATCAGAATATAGATACTTAATTTTTAGAAAGTAATTCCATTTAAACTGTACCATTTAGCCATACTGATATAAAATCAGAAGACAGTTGCACTTTTTTTTTGTCTATCCTTTATCCATCTCTTCACCTTTGCCTTCCCTTGTTTGCCCCAGTATTATTTGGTTTTCCACACTTGTGTTATTCAGTGTCATCGCTTTTGTCTGTTCTTTTCATTCCTTTCTCTCACTCTTTAGTCCTGTCCTTCCTCTACTGAATCCTACCCCATGGAGACTGCTCTTCAGGCCAGGCAGGCTGGCTCTATAGATCATCATGGCTTTGAGAAAGCTCATGCTACACTGTACCATGTAGGCTCCCCTGTTTTGCCCTTACCCACATCCTGCCTAGTTACAAGCTCAGTGGCACCGAAACAGCCACCAGTCGCACAGGACCCTCTTCCTACATCTGCACTTGCACAAGCAGCACAAGAAGAAGAGGAATGTATGGTGGACTCTCAGCCAATCTGTTTCAGTGAAAATCCCTTCCTAGTAGCTAATCGCAAGAGCAAGGGTTGCCCTCCTGAACGGTGCGTCCTTTCAGGGCCGCCCACAGGCTATGGCAGGCAGGGGCAGCTTCAGACCTGCTTGTATGGCAAGGCAAGCAGGCTTGGACCATGTTTTTTTTTGTTTTGTTTTATTCCGAGCAGCATGGCATGTCACTGCAAGTTACAAAATTCAGTTTCTAACAAAATGTGTGTGTTTGACATGCACACCTTCATAAACACACAAACGTTTGTTTTTTTTTGTTGTTGTTGGTTTTCTTACGTGTCATTGGTTGATGCCTGTTCTGGAGTATCTGTCAGTGAGGCACTGCAAAGTTGAACACGCAGACTAACCCTGGTTTCAGTCATATAGCATGTTTTGATTTGAAGTCCAAGCAAGGTATTGTTTTTTTACTTATGTAAAGCCTAATAATATATAATATTATAATAATAATATAATATAATAATATACCTGCCAGCTGTGTATTGTTGATCTGATTATTATTGCTTACTGGGAAAGTGTACCTATAGTGCAAGGACAGTCTTTAAGGCTGTTGCTATCTGAAAATCTCCACTAAGTCACTGCTAAAGCTTTAAATGTGTTAACAGGTGTTGGTGGAAAATTAATGAGAAGACCCTCGTCCTTTAGTCATACCAATTATAAAGGATCTCAAATTACTAATTAAGTGCTGAATCACTTGAATACTGCTTGTGATCATATTTTTTGTAATTACAATTACATTCACCAGAACATAGTTTTACATTCCTGCATGAAGAGATACATAATGGCTTTATGCTTACATAGGAGGTTGTATTGTGTAACCAAGTGGATTTATTTTCACTTATGACCTTTACCACAAATGTTAACACTGCGTATGAGCCTGCATGGCCAAATGAATATCACTACAGTTGTCATGTAGCTGTATATTTACCCATACTTTTCAATCTTTCTTTTCAGGCTCCATCTGCAGATTCCCAAAGGATTGACAGTCCTGTCCGAGAGCCACTTTACTCCCCCAGTTCTCACCTCGTAAGTCCAGTTCACCTCAGAGGCCTTTCTTCACATTTGTATTTTTTCCACAATGAGTTAATCTCATTTCATAACCCACTACCACACACCACCATTTTTGGAATATATGTGTGCCTAGTTTAGTTCATAAGCTTACTATTACAGTGACACACTATCTTTCTTAGCCTTCTTTCATTTTAGGTAAAAATGTCACCACCACCTGTCTTAATTTTGGTGTATGGAAACATTAAAAAGGGATAAAGCAGACTCTATTTGCTCAACTCATGCCTTCATGACACCTCCTCTCTTAGCCAACACTTCGTCAGTCTACATCCTCAGTCCCTCTGAACCCGGGCAGGGAGACACGATTCGTAAGTGGGCTGTCTTAGCATGACCTGCTACCCGCGACTTCCTCTGCTGTTTTTTATCTGAGACACAGGCATGCAAGTGCGCCTTCATAGATTGACAGAGTGCATTGTTGCCTTATGAGGTCTCTCACATTTACATGTGGCTTTGCACTGTGATCATATACAATGTCAAAACAATATAGCCAGTAGGGATGGGTATCGTTTGCATTTTTTCGATTCCGGTTCTTATCGATTCCCTATTGTGATTCCACAAAGGAAAAAACACACTAAAAGAGGACAACTGTTTAAATAACAAAACAAACTTCAGAATGATTCAAAACAAGCAGTCCATTAAAAAAACAATTTTACATTAAATAAATAACTGAAGAAATTAACGTAAATGTGTATTTGGGCGTAACTTTTTATTTTGATCAAACCTAGCAGATCTCAACTAAAAACAAGTCCTGGCAGATAACCACACACATCCTAGCATATGCGGTGTTTAACCCTAGAACGGCTGACAGCGTCAACTGACGTAATTTGATGTAATTTGAATCGCGTCTATTAGAGCAGCGAGCATGCTCTGTTAGAGACATATGGGTGTGGTTTAGGCACATGTACACATTGATTCAGATTCTGATCTGGTGACGGGCACTGCATGATGGCCTCTGGGTCCAAAGTCCACTGGACACTTGCTGTGTCTGCTGGCTGCAGCCTGTGTGGATGTAGGCTGCATGACTAAACGCTCGAACATACTGCAGCAGTGTCGCATCAGAAAGCATCTTGTGCGCAACTGGGCACTGCATCAATTGACGCACCCAGCCATTATAGGTTTAGCCAGTTGGCCGCCATTCTAGTGTTAAGATCCGATTTACAGAACCAAAATTAAAATAAACCGAGTGGGTACCCGGTACCGGGTATTTTCAGTTCTTAGGGTGCTTTCACACCTATAGTTCGATTGCTTTAGTCCGCACCAGTCAGAAAAATGTTACAAGGTAGTAAACAGACATGGGTACGGTTTGCTTACATATATGCAGAGTTCTAAACGAACCAAAATAGACCGCAAAGACCATCGGCACCGGAAAATCGCGCCACTTTCAATAATCATGGAGGAACAGCTTTGCATTGCACTTATGGCGCTGATCCTCGCGCATTACATTGTACATGCAGATCATTTTTTCCAGACAATTCATTTCGAACATGGTTTGCGGCTGCGTCTCCAAACCAACTTCCTGATGTATTATTCTCGCCGACGGCGCATTGCGGGCCACTTAGGGGAGAAGAGATGTGCCCTCCTCCTGAAAACTCGACCGTTTCGTCCAATTTGGTTTGGTTGCTTTCACACCAGAAGAACCGTACCAAAGTAGAGCGGATAAGGCAGTCCGAGACCACCCCTTCAGGCAGGTCTCGGATCGATTAATTTGGTGCGCACCAAAGTACCGGGATTGCATTCACATCAACGCAAACAAACCAAACCAAGGGACCAAACACGTTTGGTGCGCACCAAATGCCGTAGGTGTGAAAGCACCCTTATTTGGAATTGAATTTCGCTTCCCATCCCTAATAGCCAGGGTGGCTGTATTAACTGCAGTGGGAACTTGACCAGACCTGTAACTGTGATTTGGGACCTTAATTCTTGTTTAGTTCTGCTAGTCTTCTTGACTTTGCCATTGTGTACAAATTGAGAACATCTGCTTGATGCTGGAATTTGGTTTGGACAAAAGCTACTTCGCCTTGGTGAATACACCCCTATCAGTAACATGTTCATATATTTCCATTTCACACCATAATTATGCTCTGTTCCAGGCAAGCATTAATTTCACCTCCCATGTGACTACTAAGGACCATTCAACAGTGAGTGTTCATTAAAAAAAATACTATTTTGTTCATTGACACTGGTAGATGGTAGATTATGGACTTTGCTAGGAAAAATTGTCTAATGATCCTTATACTAGTGGATAACTTATCTGAGTAGTTGTTCACTGAGACTTTTCTCTTCTTTTCAGACCAAGCCTGGTGCCATCCAGCCCATCTCCCGGGTGCGGCCTGCTGTGTCTCCAGCAAGTCAGGATGGCCACAGTAGTCCCAACCCTTTCCAGCATGGCCCCTCCCCCATCAACTCCCAGACCACTGTAAGATCCCTTACCACTGTCTAAACCACATTCCAGACATGCTACCCCTCTGGCAGCTGCCCAGTACCATGTTATATACAAGACATATCTCCGACAGGTTGTGTATCATTTTTCATATCATGCTGTATTATAAGTGGAGAGGTATGATCCAAGTTGTGCCTATGAAGTCACGCTTCTTCATATATCTCTACGGAGATATGAAGCCTCAAAGGAATGAATGATCCAGATGGACAAAAGGAAATCTCACTACGTTTATATTTACGACATTTAGCAGACGGTCTCATCCAGAGCAACGTACATCTCTACGTCACTAATTCTGCAGCTGTATAGACTTCACTTTCAATAGAATTTTGTGTGCCTATTTTTACTGACACATCTCTTTTTTGTACTGAAGCTCTATCCAGTCAGAGTTTGCACTCGTATTACCTCAGGGTCTGAGTACTTTCTCACTTTCGACACAGCTCCCTCTCCCATGCAGTCACCCGTTCCACAGTCCTGTCTCTTGTTCTCTCTATCTATTTCCATCTCTCTACCCATACAAGGCGAGTCACCTGCATGCTGTCTACCCATACACTGTCCAGCTGTCCTCTGCATTTGCTGCTCTGTCTCTCATTGTCTGTTCCATCCCTGTTCTTGTCCTCTGTTGGGTCTGCCCTCTATCCTTGCTTCTCGACTCCCCTGGCCCCCTCTATGCAGCCTCGTGTCCCTTCCCCTGACACCTTTGACGAATTCCCCATCAATATCAAGCAGGCATATAAGGCCTTCGCCGCTGTGCCCCACTCCTTGGCTGTGCTGGAACCGCCGCAGGTATGGCAGATGATTGTTGAGGTTTTGAGCATGTCGTGGTGTTCCTGGCATCAGGTCCCCTGGTCAGCAGAGCTTTCCATTGGAGCACCTCCTTTGGGAGCTTGTGTTTTGTTGGCCAGTGTTTTGCATGAGCCATTCACATTTATCAAGTAGTGTCCAGGGGCTCTTTCCCTCTGGATTGCTATCTTCCATTGGTGCTGTGGTTGACTGGTCCTGTGTTTCATCATTTGATGGTGTGTAAAGTAAGAAAGTCATCTCATCTCTTGCAAAGCCATGAGTGTTTTCAACTCATCGATTCCTTGCCTGCTGACTTCTCTACCCTTCTATGACCAGTTTGTGATGTATGTTTTTATACCCATTTGTTCCAGAAAGTCCCCTTTCTTGCTGATATTTCCATGTTTTTGTCTCTCTCTTTTTTTTTTAGGATCTTTATGGCCAGAGGAACAATATCCTCCCTAAGCAGCCTTCACCAGAGGTATGCTGATTTGTTAAATAATTATTCTCTAGTTCTATTATTTTAATATTTCATTACAGTGTTTCAGCATACACCACCAGGACACTGGCCACTCTGGGTATTCCTTTTCCATAATGGGATTTACTTAGAAACTCCCCACTCAGTGCTGTCACTCAAATACAGTAATTCATCCAAATACAGTCATTCTAATAAGATGTTTGTTTTCCTGTATGGAATTTTTAAGTATTACACTGAAGCCACCAGCCAATTTTAGTTAATAAATGCTTGTACTCCAGCAATAAACAGTGCAAACTCCAAGCTGACTTCATTAATATGGTGACTTAAGTGACGTACTGTTACCTGGACAAAAGTATATTGCAGTAGTATCAGCCATCTTGAATTTGTTTGTATTTTGAGTTTTGTTGTATTTTGTTGTAGTTTTTAAAGATACAGATTTTTTAATAGAATATTTTCTGAGATATTGCTTCGAGCAATGTCCATGGGGTACTGATAGAGTGTGTGTAATGGCTCTTTCAGCCTGAGCTGAATAATGAGGTGTTTGTTGAGGAGGGTGATGGCTTAAGTCATGGCCCCCTCATCCCTCGCCCCTCCCTGTCATCTGACCGGCGTGAGTACAGGAGTCTGGCAGCTGTGCCACGCCTGTCTCGCCTCTCTCTGGAGTCTAAGGTACCCGGCCCCACTTTAGCTAGTGCTCAGCACTCAGCCTGTGACCTCTCTCTCTCTCTTCAAGCCTTACTGGATGTCAGACTATTTTTGCTTCGGTGGTGGTGGGGCAGAGGTTCATGTCGCTTCAAACAACTGTCCAGACAGCTCTGGGATATTTCTTGGTTTTGAAAGATCTGGTTGAACCAATCTCCAGATGAAATTTGGTGTTGGGGGGCAAACAAAGAATCATTTTGGCTCTAGCCAGAAAAATGCTAAGCGTTCTTCAGTTTTGCATGAAACTGCTTTACTTGTAATTCTGGTTCAATATCATTAAAATGTCTCTGGGTGAAATGTCTTCAGGGACTTACATTGGTGTACCGTTTCAGCTGTATGTCCATTCATGATTACAAGGGAAATTCTAACAAAACTGCACAGTTCTTGTGCTATGAATGTGTTGAGCCATGGTGAAAAGGCTTTTCCTCCCTCAGACCCCTACATCATGCGGGAGAGGCAGTCCAGAACAGCGTTCGTTCAGAGACCGGCAGAAGTACTTTGAGATTGATGTTAAACAGCAGACGCCAGACAACAAGCCTAAACCTCGCGTGTCCCTGGTAGGAGAGGATGACCTGAAAAAAATGAGAGAGGAAGAAGGTTAATGTTTCATTTATTTATTCTTTCTCTAATACAAATTTACTGCAGGTCTTTCAGCGTACCATGTATTAGTATTAACATGTATAAATGATGTTAAATTAAGTTATGTCTACAGACCATCTCACCTGTTTTTATCGCTCTCAGCAAAGCGAATTGAGCAGAAGGCACGAGACCTTTTGTTGGATGAAGATGAAGAGGACGATGAAGAGGACTTGGCAAAGCAAGTGGAAGCGATGAAGGCCCGGGGCAAGGTGATCCTGGATGGAGTGGAATACAAGGTGGAATCTGTTGGCAGTCCGCCCGGGCAGTGTGCCACACCTCCAAGCTATAATGCCACTCCCCCCAGCTACTGTGGCAGCTCTGGGTACTTCATTCCTCCTCACTGATCTGTTTATAGCCTATTTGTTGCATCACTGTCCATTATTTTCCCTGGCTGTTTCTCTCAGGTTTGCAAGATCAATGAATGACGGTGCTTGTGGATGATATTTTTTACAGTGCTGTTTGGATCCTCTTTTTGGAAATAACCCTACTCAAAATTCCAAAACCTTGTCCATTTGGATAAAGGTCCCATGGCATGAAAATATCACTTTCTGTATTTTAAACATTAATATGAGTTTCCCTTTCCTGCATGGGGTCCTGTAGTGGCTAAAAATGGCGATAGGTGTAAAGAGTGCTTTGATCATCATGCTACGCCTTTGAGAGAATGACAGCTCATGTCGTTAAAAGTTACCTCCCCTTTCTCATGCTTCGCCCACTCGGCTGTAATTCTGCACCAAGGCTGAATTTCGGAAAGAGATTTCAGATACAGTATTACAGGGACAATTAAGGCCTATAAAAAAGCATAGAAAAGCAGAATGTCATGGGACTTTTAAGGACGTGAAAGCACTCATAAATGGTCACTGGTCAATGTAGTGTATGTTTGCCTTGTGTATAACACTAACCGAATATAATAGTAATTAATGTCAGAGAATTCATTATGGTTTCCTTCTCAGCTTGAAAATCTTCTGTATTATTCAGTTTTCATTAGAATAATTTAACAGTAGGAGTTTAAAACTGAAGTTGGGGTTGTTTACACATTAGTGTTTAGGAAATGTAGCATTCGTTTAAAGGTAGAATGTTCTGTTGTCAGAAATGTAATGTACTGTCATGGTAACTGAATGTTATACAACATATCAGAGTTAGGTTGTGTTTAATGCTTTTTTTTTTTGTGCATCCTCAGCCCTTCCTCTGTAGATGGTAAAGGTGATTCCCAGCGTAATTCCATGGAGGACAACTTTAGACTGGAGCAGAGACCCAACTCTATGTCTGGGTAACTGGTATTTTTTGTTGTTTGTTTTTTTTTTTTATTAACTTGGTGAGACAAAGCACTGCAGACTTAGGTGGTTTGCTTCATTAAATGGTTCTCATGCAAGTCAAGTAAATATCAAGACCATCATGTACCGAATTAGGAGCGCAAAAAAAAAAAAGTCCATGACTTATGTTCTTCTCTAGGGCTTATGTATTGTTGGGTTAGGTGTTGGCTAGTTATTATTTGTTGTATAGATGCTCTGACTGCAGTAGCTTGGTTAAATAGTTGACTCAGATTTAAGCTGTTTATCAGGTAAGAAACAGTTGTGGAATTCTTAAGCACTGATGTACGTCGCTCTGGATAAGAGCGTCAGCTAAATGCCGTAAATGTAAATGTAAATGGAGAGGAGAAGACACATCCTGGCAGGACTGTTACTGCAGTTTTACATGCCAGACTTATTTGATGTGTTTTATTTGCTGTGTGTGTACAGTTTGATCCCAGTTTATCCTGGTGAGTCAGTGGCCCCTATTCGGACAGCCAAGGCCGAGCGCAGGCACCAGGAACGGCTGCGCATGCAGAGTCCAGAGCTTTCAGTGGCTCCTGACAAGGAGCTCTCGCCTGCAGAGAAACGAGCCCTGGAGGCTGAGAAGAGAGCCATGTGGAGAGCAGCTAGGTAAAGGAAACTCATGTTCAAACTGCACTATGCAAGTGTCATGTCTTGTGTCTTCTTCTTCTCTATGGTGCAGTTTACTCATTTTCTCCTCCTGATATTGACCTTTCTAGTCTTACTGTTATATTCCACCAGACTCTTCTTACCTAGATTGAACTCTTCTTGTGCCCTCATTTTCCATCTGCTGTCTCTTACTTTGTCCATGGGTCAGGATTCCAAAGATGTGCTGCAAGATCAATAAGATTTCATTCAGTTTCTAAATACAGTAACTTTCCTTAATCGCCGGACTCTGTGCATGGAGAAGCACTGCTTTAGAGTCTTGTGGTGTGCATTACAATGGGCACTTAGGTGTTGGCTTGTTTTCTATTTTACACCAATGACCACGAGTCCCTGAGAACAAAAATAGCACATTGTCTTTAGGACGGAAGCACTGGAATGTCTCAGTTCTCTGGGTGGAATGTACAGACCAGTGGATGGCCAGGCATTTGGTACTCTCCTTCAAACATATTGAAATATTTGAAATACCATTTTGGTTGCTGAAAAAAGAGTAGTGCTCTTTAGTCGTTGCCCTCCCACTTTGATGTAACAGCAAAACTATATTAGAGAGACCTGCCTGTTTCAGTTTGAACTTACTGCAACAAACTTTACACAAATTACTAAAGCAGAAGTTGGCTTGTTAGTCACTCCCAGTAAAGGTCACTCATTTATTGTGTGCTGCTGACATAATTTATGTCTGTTGGGGCACAATAATGCTTCTACATGCTTGCACACTAATTGCACACTCAGTCAACACTCTAATCCATTTTATTTGCTAGCATTTATCTAATTTTATATGGAAAACTACTCTAATACTTGTTCAAAACCATACCTAAAAGCAAAAATACTTAGCAATACAAGAACTTAGGTTATCCAAGCCAGCCATTTAAAGCTACAAACTGGTACAGCTGGAACTGGTTAAAGGAGAGCCACAAATCTTGCAGACGTATCTTTGGCAACCCAAAAACACTGGAGTTCCAGTGCTAACTTTCCCTTCTGATTCAAAATGTCAGTCATTGTGTTTTATCTTCCATCTATACCCTCTTCTTCTCTTTCCCTTTCTCTGTGTGTCCTCCTGTGTTTTGTCTCTCCTCTCCTGCTCCCGTGTCCTTTCTGGTTGGCTGCTCCCAAGGCCTTATGGTCTAGAGGAGGACGTTAGGCAATATGAGCAAGACCTGGCCAAGAGGCTCTACCAGTCGCGTGTGAAGGCGTCCTTAGACAGTGCTGCAAATCCTCCCGCTTCCTGCTTCTCTTCCTCTCAGCCCAGGTCTGCCCTGCCCTGCGCTGCCCAGCCACAGAGCATTGCTAGGGCTGAGCTCTGGCACTTTAAGCTGCTTTGGATGCTTGTGGGAGTTGCGTGTGTGTGCAGACATCACCTTATTGGCAATCAGTAAAAGTACATTGGATGCAGAAATGAGTAATTATCTATATTGATGCATTAATTCCTAAAGATATTCATTTTGAAATATGTAGTGAGTGAATGTGCTGTGCTGTGCTGAGCCTGAAAGCCACATCTGCACGTGTGCAGTTCCTCAGTTGCACATTTTATCCTCTGCACTTCCTTGTCTTACTTTTGTGTTCTGCCTCTTTCTATGTAGATGCATTATCTGCTCTGGTTTTTGTCCAGCATTATTCCTGATTTTGCCTGAGTCTTTGCCTTTTTATTTTTGTGTTAGTCTCTGATTAACTCACTTTTTCTTTTAACATCATGTGAACTTCCTAGTCCATACAAATCCTTCTAACATTTGATTGATTTCAAACGGCTCATCTCCTGCTCTATGACCTCCTCTATCTCACTCTAATGGCATACATTTATTCTGTTTCTCCCTTTCATGCTCAGTCTACTACGTTAGGGCTGCACAATTAATCCCAATCATGATTGGGTGGATCAGATCATTCCCACAGTGTACAGTCGCTGTTTTTAATTGGTACATGCCCAACAGAAAATGTATTAATTGTGCAGTCTTAACTTTCCTTTGGGCTCTCTCTCATTTCTCTAACTTCACTCCAGTTTCCAGTTTTAACAGCACATTTCTGTCGTCTAGGATGAAATCTCTGGAGCAGGATGCTCTCAAGGCTCAGATGGTCATTGCTAAGTCTAAGGAGGGACGAAAGAGGAATACCCTGGACCAGTTAGCCGAGTCCCCCTCTCCTGCTCCTACTCCCTCGCCCACCCCAATGGAAGGTAATTGGTCACTCACCCCTATTAGTCACACATGGAGGCAGCATTGTGAGGCGTTCAGAGTCTGAACTGGTGTCTTTTCTTTTCCTCTTGAACAGATGTGAGTCCACGAGCTGTGACGTCACCGGGTCGACTGGTACGAGATTTTGTTTTTAATTGTTTTGTTTTTAATTTCAATTCCCTGGCCTAAAGGAACACTGGCTTGGCTGCTTTAAGTAATCTAAGTTTCCACAGTCATGTATTATTAAAGCCTTGTTTCTTGCCTGTTGGAAATGATCAGTTATAAATCCATAATCACTTTTAACTTTCATTCATCCCTCAAAAAGCAAATCAAGCAAAGTCCCATTCACCCAAACTGCCTCCTCGTCCTTTTTCTTTTCCTGTTGGTTTCTGTCCACTCCCCCCACACCTCCTTTATTTCTTGCTGTTTTCATCTTTCTTTCTTTCTTTTTACCTCTTTCTCGCTCTCTCCTCTCGGCCGTTCTCTCTCATTCTCTTGCTCTTTCTTGCTCCCCCCCCCCTTTCTCTCTCTCTCTACCCTAATCTCCCTCCACCCATCTCTCTCTACACCTCTTTAGTCCCTGTCTGAAAAGAAGTTTGACTACCGACAGTTTGCTGCCATTCCTTCTTCCAAACCTGTATACGACATTCAGGTATTGCCTGCATGCCAAGTTCCCAGGAACCCAACCTCCCACCTCAGTCCTATCCACCTGGCTTCCCCTGTTGCCTGTCTCCCTTCTGACCTTACTCATAACTAGGAATGTCTGTGGTAACTGGGCCTTCTGCTCCTCTCTGTAAAATTGATGATTTATATTTTTATTTGGCTGCCATTTGGCCTCCAACTTCCAGCTGCGCTGAGAACTGGTATCACATATTACTCCTCAGCTCTTAAACTCACTTCACATCTGCTTGGGAAATTCTGTGTGATCTTGCCTTCACAGTGTGTAAATGTCAAGGGGGTTGTAACTAGCAACTGGTTTAGGCTGGCTTTTTATACTAGCTTTACGGTGCTGCAGAACATAGTATAGTATAGTATATTAACCTCAGGCTGGAAAATATAACAGCTTTGCACTTATCATCTCCATGTGAAGCCTTTTTCCACCACTCACCCATGGTGACATTCAGGAGTCACAGTGCCCAGTAAGATGTGTGGGGAGTATAAAGTAGTCTTGTGCTACAGCGTTCAGATCATGTAAAAATTACTGTACATATAACTTTTCAACAGTGCCTTATAATAGGACATTTTGTCAGTAAGTATACCTTGAGACAATTACGGTATATAATTTGTTTCTTTAGATCTCCCGGTGCTGCAAAGATCTGTGTTTACGCTTTTGTATCAGTGTCATGGCTATGTGTGGATGGGAGACTGTATTAATGGAATTTAGCCTTAGTAAGAAAATCATGTCAGTGTAGATGACACATGACTCCTTGATTTTTAGCAATAGTTCGATTCAGCCATGAGGCAGAATACAGGACTATTTTTCCCTCATCTCTTAAAACTATTCTCCATATAATTAGGTTGGAATATTAGCTGGTTTTGATGGAATAGAGAGCGTAATAGGCCTTAGAGGGAACATGCGGAGCTAGGAGCAAGGAAAGGTTGCCCTTTTTGGTGTTTTGTGTCTTTTTGGATGTTTCGATGGTCATGTGTCGCAGAGTAATGTATTGATTGTCGTGGTAATATCTTATAATGTGATCACACACAAAAGACCACCAAATGAAATATATGTCAACGTTTTACACCAGCCACAGCTGATTTCAAAAACTGTACCTCAAAATATGTACCATATGTCATGTGGCGTGTAATCGCTTCAGCGTGTCAGTGATGTACAGTGAGGAACATAAGTATTTTGCAAGTTCTCCCTTTTAGAAATCATGAAGAGGTCTGGAATTCACTTTGTAGGTGCATTCTCACTGTAAAAAAAAATCTGGAAATCTCATTGTATAATTTGTAAAGAATGTTTGTATTGCACTGCTGCACATAAGTATTTTTATTTTATTTTTTTGGCAGAGGTCAAATGTTTCCTGTAGTTCTTGACCAGCTTTGCACTGCAACAGGGATTTTGGCCACTCCTCCACACAGATCTCCTCTAGATCTGTCAGGTTCTGGGGCTGGCACTGAGCAACACAGAGTTTCAGCTCCTCCAAAGATTTTTAATTGGATTTTGGTCTGGAGACTGGCTAGGCCACTCCAGAACCTTGATATGCTTCTTACGGAGCCACTCCTGGGTTCTCCTGGCTGTGTGATTCGGGGCATT
This sequence comes from Clupeocharax schoutedeni, assembly GCA_037974565.1. Lineage (NCBI taxonomy): Eukaryota > Metazoa > Chordata > Actinopteri > Characiformes > Alestidae > Clupeocharax > Clupeocharax schoutedeni. The sequence continues at coordinate 13,888,241 of JBBPDH010000011.1, read as the reverse complement.
GTCATGTTGGAAGACCCAGCCATGACCCGTCTTCAGTGCTCTGACTGAGGGAAGGAGGTTGTTGCTCAAAATCTCACAATACATGGCTGCATTCATCCTCTCCTTAATACAGTGCAGTCGTCCTGTCCCCTTCGCAGAAAAGCCCCCCAAAGCATGATGATTCTACCCCCATGCTTTACAGTAGGGATGGTGTTCTTTGGCTGCAGCTCCTCCTTTTTCCCACAGCAAGTTAAGTTTAGACCAAAAAGTTATATTTTGGTCTCATCTGACCCATGCCTCGTCTGGATCATCTGTAACCTTCCGTGCACTGCGTGATTTGAAACCATGACGGCGTGGTGTTCTACTGACAGTGCCCTTTGAAACTGTGTTCCCAGCTCTCTTCATGTTATTGACCAGCTCCTCCCGTGTAGTTCTGGGCTGATTTCTCATCTTTCTTATCAGTGATACCCCATGAGGTGAGATCTTGCATGGAGCCCCAGTCCGAGGGAGACTGACAGTCCTCTTTAGACTCTTCTATTTTCTGGCACTTGCTCCAACAGTAAATCTATTTTCACCAAACTGCTTGGCAATTGCCCGGTAGACCTTTCCAGCCTTGGGGAGGTCCACTATTTTGTCTCTTGTATCTTTGGACTAGGGCTGGGCGATTAATTGAAAAGTAATCTAAATGGACGTTCAGAAGCTCTAATCGATCCAATTTTTCCAGGTCGATTATTTCAATTACTTTCCTTTTAAATACGCTACCGCGTGTGGAGTCACGTGACCCCGCTACATTGTTACCTTATTCTTCTGAAATGTCGAGCACTGAGAGCTTAAACACTGAGACGACGGAGCGACTTGTCAGTAAACTATGAGGGTAAAATAAATAAATAAATAAATAAAGTAAGCGCTCAATCATAATCGAGTAAAAATGTTCGATTAATCGAGATTTTGATTTTAGGCCAAATTGCCCAGCCCTACTTTGGACAGCTCTTTGGTCTTGCCCATGGTAGTAGTTGGAGTCTGACTGACTGTGGGGTGGACAGTTGTCTGTAAAGAGCTCAGACAGGTGCTACTAATTTAGGATTATGAAGTGGAGTAGAGGTGGACTTCTTAAAGGCAGAGCAACAGGTCTTTGAGAAACAGAATGCTTGCTGATTGCCAGGTGTTCAAATACTTATGTGCATCAGGGCAATACAAATAAATTCTTTACAAATCATTAGGGCTGGGAAGTTAACGCGTTAATTAGATTAATTAATCACAGAAAAAAATAACGCGTTAATATTTTTAACGCA
>JBBPDH010000011.1:13798225-13810997 GCA_037974565.1 Clupeocharax schoutedeni | reverse complement strand
TTACAGTAACGCGCTGCACGTTATTGACAGTAACGGTAACGGCGTTGTAACGATGGAAACAGTAACTGGTTAGATTAATGCCGTTATTCCCATCTCTGTAAATATCTAAACTAGTATGTGAAAAAAGGAAAGTTTCATATTATGTTTATTTTGTCTTCATCTTTTCCTGCAGAACACGTTATATCCATACTGAACTTGGCATTCGAGACCATCTCTTGGTGGGCATCCTGAGCTCGCGGACCACCCTCAACACGCTGGGTGTAGCAGTCAACCGCACAGTGGCACACTTTTTCCACCGAACCTTCTTCTTCACAGGTCTCCGAAGCTCTAAAGTACCTCATGGTATGACTGTCATTGCGCATGGTGATGACCGGCCAGTCTGGCTGATGTATGAGACAATACGTCACCTGCATCAGCACCATGGCAACGAATATGACTGGTTCTACCTGGCGCAGGACGACACCTACACTCAGGCACAGCGGGTCATGGACCTCGTCGGGCACTTGAGTGCAGGGCAGGATCTGTATATGGGACGGGCAGAAGAGTTTATTGGTGGTGATGAGCGTGCCCGTTACTGCCACGGAGGGTACGGCTATCTGCTGTCACGCAGCCTGCTGGCCCGGCTGCAGCCCCATCTGGACTCCTGTCGCAATGACATCCTGAGCGTGAGGCCTGACGAGTGGCTTGGCCGCTGTATCATCGACTACCTCGGTCTGAGCTGTGTGGAAAAGCACCAGGTGAGGATGAAATCCTAACTTTGCATCAGAATAAAAAGATAATCTATAATTAAAACAAAATTAATTACTGTTAAATGAAAATCAAAATGAAATAGCGTACTCTGGAGAAAATAGTATACAAAACAAATGTGTAATAAAAAAGACCGATTGTACATTTCAATCACTGTTAAATGTACTTGAGTAATAGTATGAAATTCCATTTCTTTGCACATGTACTTTTCTGTTTGTTTCTTCCTTTGTCAAAACAGTAACTTTTTTGCAATACATTTAAATTATCTGTTTTCAAACATAAATGTGATTCTTTTATTGTTCACATTTGACAGAATATCCACTTGTTTCAAAGAATTATGAGTGAGAAATGACTGACCTGAAATTACACCATGCTTTCATTGCTGCTGTGACATCCTAGGGGTTCGTGTTTGGTTTTCCAGAAACAGTCTCAGCACAATGTTTAGAGCTGTTGTGACATTATTATTCATTTCTTTGGACTCTGCAGTTTTACAGCAGTATGTAAGCTATTTCAAATGGGTGTTATTTGGCTGTATGAAAAGGAGCATCCATGATCCTATAACTGTGCTTCCAACAGCCCAATGTATCTATGTGGAGTTGATGTCAACTGTCTAATTAGAAAAACATTAAGTGGAAATAAATGCAATAACATTATTGCATTAATTTCCTCTTCGTTGAACTGCATCTCAGAAGCATAATTTTAGACTCTGACTGCTTTAAAACAATATTGTAATTATTCTTGCATCACGTCTTATTTTTTCAGGAGATGACCTACCATTACTTTGAGCTACAAAAGAACGCAGACCCTGAGCGTGAAGACAGCTCCCAGTTCAAAAATGCTTTCACGGTGCACCCTGTTGCAGAGCCGACACTCATGTACCGCCTGCACAAGCGCTACAGCCAAATCGAGCTGGACTGGACCTATTCTCAAATACAGCAGCTGCAGGTGAGTGTCTGTATGTGTGCGTACGTGCGTGTGTATGTGCGTGCATGTAGCTAGAAGCACCACACAGCATTGAGTACTTATTCAGTGCTATAGGTTTTACTTAACAGCATTTTTTGATTAATATGTTTAAGATTTGATGACTCTTATATTAATGTATATATGTTTCTTTTTATTATTTTGATCTAATAATGCTATTATTGTCAGTGCATGGTCACTGATGCTTGTCAGGTTTGCTTTCGAGGACAAACCATTTCAGGCTGGTTTCAGACAGAATTGTGTTGGACCTAGGTCAGATTTTAGGGCTGATTAAAGCTCCTGGCTGTATGAAACCTTGTTTATTATTTGCTCTTTAAATTAGAAATTGATACTAAATTCCTAAAATTCCCTCTTGATCAGGCTTCCTCAGAAAAATATTGTCAGATATATTAGGAATTTAGCCTTAAGCTCTGTTTTGCTCTACATGTTTCATCTAGCCCTCTCACAGTTTGAACATACCATTCAAACATTCCATGTTTTAAAGGCATTTTTACCATGGCTTTTATTAGCATGTGGGCACCCTCCAAATTTCCCAATGAAAAGGCATTAATTACTGCAAAGCATAATGAACTTGTTGATTTTCCTCGTCAGTTATTAACCTTGGAACAGAGGAACAGAGTGAGAGTGTCCCAACACTGCTGAAAAACATGGAAAAAACTTCTTTAAAACATATATGTCATGCTAGTAACGTGTAAATGGTGTGGTCATTGTGAAAGGGCAGTAAAACACTTTCTCCTGCTATATTATTTACCTTTCACATCAGTAAAATCTGGCAAAAAGGCATTACTGTAATGTCCAATGAAAGGTTGGCTCATAGATGTTTGTTCCACTGGAGAATTCATTTTAATATTCCACTGCTGGATTACCAGCACGGCTGTGGAGGCTCATTTTGTGGGCTGGGCAAACAGACCACAGAGGTGGCAGAACAGCCAGCCTGCAGAGAAGGTGGAATTCAATAGAGGACTTACTGTCAGAGTGAACCAGAGTGAACTGGTAAACATGCTGCATCCACAGATTGGTTACTAGCAGTTTTAAAGATGTTGGGCAGGCTTTACTTACGTTTCATATTCAGTAAATTTGCTTTAGTGTTTAGTGCTCATATCCAACAGTGAAAAACAAATTTCATATGAAACGCAACTAAATTTCTGATTGTTTTTTTTTTTTAAGACGCTTTATGATTGAGCGTCTCATTGCATATAGTTTTTGCCAACATTTTGTATGTTATGTTTCTACTCAGTTCTGATAAACAATCCATATAAAAATGACACTCCTTCACACTCCTGCCCTTTATATTTTATGCATTGTCTGCTCTTGTACTCTTCAACTACTTAATTAAAAATGAACCATTGAGTTTATATTTTGTCTTCTCTCTTACAGGTTCAAATCAGTAACCTGAGTGAGCTCACTGCAGAAGGCAAAGCTGGTGCTACCTGGCCCATTGGGGTTAACCCACCCTTCAGACCTAAGACACGCTTCGAGGTGATAAACTGGGAATATTTCACGGAAGATCACATCTATTCATGTGCCGACAGTTCACCGAAGTGTGAGCTCCGTGGAGCAGACCGTGCAGACGTTAACTCTATCCTAGAGACAGCTGTGGAGCGCCTGAACGAGCGTTACCAACCTCAGCTGCGTTTCCGCAAGCAGCGGCTGCTGAACGGCTACCGCCGCTTTGACCCCACACGAGGCATGGAGTATATGCTGGACCTGGCCCTGGAGGCTGTCACACAAAAAGGTCACAGTCAGGTCATTGCCAAGCGTGTGGGTCTGTTGAGGCCTCTCAGCTCCATCGAAATCATTCCAATGCCCTACGTCACTGAAGCAACAAGGGTGCAGGTGATCCTTCCAGTGACTGCGCGTGACCAGGACTTTGTGGGCAACTTTTTGGACACATATGTCATGAATGCCTTGGACACTCGTGACAACGCCCTACTTACTTTCCTATTTGTTTACGATCCCTTTGATGCACAGAGGGTCAGCCAAACAGACGTGTTTGCTGGAGTCAAGGCTATGATCAGCGAGGTGGAGAAGCGCTATAGCGATGTGAAAATCCCATGGATTAGTGTTAAAACAGAGGTGCCTTCACAGGTCAAGCTGATGGACATCATCTCCAAGAAGCATCCAGTGGACACCTTATTTTTTTTGGCCAGTGTGTGGACCGAGGTAAACGCTGACTTTCTGAACCGCTGCCGAATGAATGCCATCAGCAACTGGCAGGTCTTCTTCCCGATCCACTTCCAAGAGTTTAGCCCCGCTCTTGTGTACCGCGACCAGCAGCCTTCTGCTGCCTCATCCTTTTCTTCCGATACTCTGCGTGATGGCCGCTTTGACCGCCACGTCTTTGAGGAGGCCTGTTTCTACAATGCAGACTACATGACTGCACGCACCAAGATGGCTGCCGACATCTTGGACAATGATGAAATGCTGGAGAGCATGGACGTGTATGAGATTTTTGTGCGCTATTCAGGGCTGCATGTGTTTCGGGCGGTGGAGCCTGCTCTGGTGCAGAAATATGTCCGTCGAGCTTGTAACCCCCGGTTCAGCGAAGATATTTACCATCGCTGTGTCCTGAGCAATCTTGAGGGGCTGGCCTCTCGATCACATCTGGCTATGGCACTGTTCGAACAGGAGCAGGCCAACAGCACCTAGGACCTCATTCCAGTTACTGTGACTAAATTACTCAGTGAACCTTATTTCACCAACAAGCTGGCCTTACTGGAAATTGATCAGTGAAAGAATGAAAAGTAAAATATGGCTCTCTGACCTGGACACACTGAATGAGAACTTAGACCAGTCTTATTGAGGAAGCCATACTACTCTGTGAGTTAACCATGTTGAACTAAAGAGGAAGGGGTTTGGCTTGTTGGATATTAAAGTGAGCTGGACTGGATGTTCAGTCTCTTAATTTGATTTACAGAGTGAATCTTTTCTATTGTAATGGAACTCATGTCTATGTATGTGACTACACCTGGTTGTAGTTGACTGGGTAATTGAATTCTCTGTTGACTGAACTGAATTCTCCATTGTCATGCATTATCAGACATTTGACTCATTGGTCAGACACTGGTAAATGTAAGCATTCCTAATACCAAGTAGGCCTGCCTATTATTTCAGCATTATAAATATGACAGAAGAGCTATGCAAGTACATTGTAATGCTGTATTTAAATACATGCAGTAGATGTAATCAAACATCTACACCATACTAGCATAATACACGTAATCACATCTTAGGTCTTAGTTAGGTGTCCAAGATTAAAAACTTTTAAAAAAGAAAAATAAGTTTTTAAAAGAAAAGTATTTGTGTATGGAGAGGAATTTGTACCAAACTGAATTGTAACCTTTACAGTGGACATGGGATTTCCATGGTGACATTAGCTGCACTTTTTCTGCATTTTACTGTTTAAACACAGTTTTGTGTGTTCATTACATTACACATTTTTCACTGTTTTAGTAAAGAGGTCAGTATGAAAGCAATAGAGATTTTGCTCTATAATGTATTCCACGTGTCTCTATGGAAATATAATGCTCATGCTGCTTATTGGCATGAATTCTTAAGTTAAAATACTTAAAAATTAAAAAGTATCTGTTAAAACGTGTGGAAAAATGGATCTGGTCACTGCCCAAGCATGACTGGTGCAGATCATGATTTTAAACCCAGAAAATGAACTTGATAGCAATACATGAAAGGAAAAAGTTTTTTTATTTTATTATTATTTTTTTAAAGAAATATATTATTTTTAGTGGTAGACAGTACTCAGACATTGTACTTGGGTGTACACTCCTCAGTGCGCAGCTTGATACTGCCTGTATCTACTGTTTAAACACATTTATTTAAATTAATCATTAGGGACACCAACTTATTATATGTGAACATATAGAGTAAATAATTGTAGTGAACCATGACCTTAAAAAGACATTTCAACATTTTGGCATGTGTATATATATACAAACAACATTAGGGGTGTAACGGTACACAGATGTCACAGTTCGGTACGTACCTCGGTTTTGGGGTCACGGTTCGGTATGGTTCACGATACAGCAAAGTTAAGCAACAAAAAGTTCTAAAGAATGAGGGTTGATTTGTTTTTGTTTATTTTAAATAAACAGCAGTGTTTTAACCAGTAAACACACACGTGTAAGGCAGGCAGAAGTGTTAGGCCAGTAGGTGGCACTATTGCACCACACTACGACCCAGGTTTATGATATACTTGCGCTTTTTTTGTCCCTCTGTGATTCCGTATTACTTCAATCACGTCGTCTCCGTCATACCGTGTATTCTCCGAAAGACATCATGTACCGAACCGTGACCCATGTACCGTGACGGTTCGGTACGACTACATGTACCGTTACAGCCCTAATACACACACATGCCTATAGGAGTACAAATCCTTGCTTTCAGTAGGGGAATGAAAATTGGCACAGTTGTAAAAATACCTCACAGGGAATAGTAATTCTTTACCAATGGGGATGTTAAAACCATGATTGGGGTTCATTAAGAACATTCACAAACTGATTGTATTTTACATTAAAAAGGAACTGAATATGACCGCTGTTTTAAGAAGTGCCTTGCTAAAGGTTTTTAACGGCGCTCTGTGATAAAACCGTGGTGTGGTACACAGTGTTCTATTATAAAACAACTCCTATTCCTGCCTGCTAATTATGTATGTTTCTTATGTGCAAGTTGTAAAGGTGCTGTTTGATAAGGTACAAACGCTTACGTTGTTTAAGTTGCAAACGATTCATTGCCAAAATGTTGAACTGTCCCTTTAAGCTTCTGCTTCCACTCACCTTGAGCCTTTCGACGTTCTTTACGTACATGATTGTATGAGATTTGAATGACGTGTTGGATATGTTGGTGTCGAATAAAATAGCAGAATGTTTGTGAACTTGTGGCCTTTCAGTGATGATACACACAATGCTTTTTTATATACTGTAGGCTTCCTCAAAGAGAAACACCAGTATGGGAATTCTGAACTGATGCCCATATACCATATTTTCACTTGCAGACGTCAGTGCTGTTGTTGGCATTTCATTTTGGCCTGACTGGTATAACGTATGTAATTTATTTAATACACTTCATGTTATTGTGCAGAAGAATGAATAAAATAGGGCAGCTTTAGTATATAAGCCCAGCATCGTCACAACATCCTTTATACAGTCAGACAGTAGAATAAAATCTCGGTTAAATCTGAGCATATGTTTGAGAGATTGTTTGCTTTTTAAACAATTCTCAGCTTGTTGATATGACTACAGTGTCATCACGCATCCCTGCATTCAGTCAACAAGGGGCTCCAAGGGTGCGTCTGAACTTCCTAGTTATGTGAAGCGTTTGGCAGTGTCCTTGTGAAGCTCAACACATTTGCAGGAGAACCCTGACCACTAGTTCTGTTAAGTCAGATGTTTACACTGGCTAGTGTCGAGGGATGCAGGAGAGGGAGTTGTGCCAGTTGTGCCAGTTGTGCTCTGTGGCCAAGGATGGCTGTGGAAAAACATATTGTATTAATGATACAGCCAGCGCTTACACAGTCATGCGACTCGAAAGCCCAAAATAATAACAATTATATCAGGAACTACAAGCAAAAGTATTTGCATGTATTTAAACTGATTTGTCTTTCAATAAAAGTACTTATCTGTTATAATGATGCCTTCCCAAACAGCTGTGGTTGTTTCTGCAGCTGGAGCAGTAATTAATGTCGACATTTCTTTTGTAAATTGGTATCAGAGTATTGTGTTGAAAGAGCAATGCACAATCTGCCTGTTTGGTTGCTCCCACTGTTTTTGTGATAACGGTTCTGAGGTTCTCTCTTCCTCAGCATCCCTGTTAGCTTTCATGTCATGCCAGTTCAATATCCTGTGTTTCACTAAGTAGTATCCTCAAGCTAAATAGAACATGCTGACTTCTTTCATTTTTTTTAAGATCAGATAATGAAACAAACATTTCTTGTAGCATGGTTGACATGTGGCATTTTACTGCACATTAAAACGATTAAGAGAAGGCTGATTCAGCAGGATCTGTGGTCTGTAAAGGACTGATATGCAATGCCGTTGAACCGTATTTAACTTCCCACTGAGGCTCAAATTCCCATCTCTTTGGCTTCAAAGAGAATATTAACAGTGTTCACAATGAGCGTTTTCCGAGAGCTGTGTGAAGGCATTTTAGAGAAATTTGGCCAAAAGCATCTATCAGGCAGGGTCCATATAGAAATTGAGAAACAAACAGTTTAATATAGTACAAGAACAATATTTTAAAAAGTGCTGTCTGTCTGTGAGTCAAAGCTATCCCAACAAGAAGGGTAATATTTCAGTCACAAAGTGATGACATTTGGTTCGTCCCCAAACAAGCTTTCTTTTAATGTTACTGTGCTTCTGTCTCTATCTTTTATATAGCTTTGTGATTTGTGACTATGGGGGCCTGGCTGAAGATGTCAGAAACAACAGCAATGGGTGTATTTCATTCATAATACGACTATACAAAATTTCATTGTCTAGTTCATTTCAAAATACAGTATTCATTTGTTAGCTTTATTTGTGATCAAAGCTTTCCACATGCTATATAAAAATGCTATATAAAGTAAAATTGGCTCAAATTGTGAAACCCAAATCGTTTCACTAAGAAACCATCACAACTGGCTTCCACTGGATAAAAGTATGAGTTGTGTTTATGGTGTGGATGTGCACCTTTAAAGTGGAAGCTTCGGGTAATGTTCTGTTCGGCCAGCTCAAACAGCCCCAGCCCCCGCACCTGCTACACCCCCACCCCGTTAAGCCTTCTAAAGCAGAGCTGGAATTCAGTTCGCATATTATATGTCAAGAGGAGCCGAGAGAGTTCGAGTTTCTTACCCAGCATGTAGTCGATTTGCCAAGTCTCAAACATCAAATAACATGAGTAACAGCAATACAGAGTAACAGAAGCTTAAAGTCCAACATGTAGCTTTATGCTAATTCTGTGTCTAAAGAATTGTATCACAATGCTAATTGTTGGCTGTAAGTTTCTGTTAGCTCTCATCTACTTTAGATCAATGTCTTTGCTGCTCAGCTACTTTTGCTGTAATGGAGAAATCAGTGTGAATTGGATTTTGTTTTCATCTTTTCCATTAAAAGTTCTCAGGAGTGCGAACTCCTTGCCTGCAAAAACATAACTGTTCCTCTATATTGCTGTTAAAACGCAAGGAGAGGGAGAGGAAGGGGCAGAGTGAGACCGAGTGGGGGAGAACAGGAGACTAAGAGAAAGGGCTCATTTTATGCACAGGAGGCTGGACTTTATTAACACACCACCTGTTTCCTTCTCAGACCGGCCCGACCCAGTGAGACAATGATGCATCTGTTTGCACACGCGACAGCTACATGAGCCGGATCCATCACAAGGCATAATGTAAGGCTGCCCTGTTGTCTATTAGTAAGAGGTTACTATAATTTTTTGGCGTTAATGCAAATTATTTCAAAAGATTTATTTTAATAGAGCTGAGCTCTTCAGGCGTGACAAATTAACCCCTTAAATTGCAGGTTTATGATTTAGCAATTAATCTCCAGACTTACTATTAAGTAGCTACTAGTGTAAATTCGGTAATGAATATAAATGATTCAGTAGCTTCTATAAATGATTCATGTAAATAATTCAGTAGCTTCTATGAATGATTAATATAAACTATTATTCAGTAACACAAATGATTCAGTAACTTCTATACATGATGGAACTATTCAGTAGCTACTAAAATGATTCAAAAATGAGCACAAATGATTCAGTAGCTTTAATTAATAGAAATGATTCATAATTATGATTTAATAATTAGGATAAAGGTAGCTACCAGAAATGATTCAGTAGCGACTTTAAACGATTTAGTTATAAATATAAAAGATGAATAATTAACTATCCTGTAGCTACATACTTACATTGGATATTTTTTTAATAGTAAATTCGAAATAAAATCAACAAAGTGCTACTTTTCAAAGACACGTGGATTTTTATATAAGAAGTGTGGCCGTTCAGAATGACTCCTTCAATAGCATACAGTCATTCACACTCAAATAAAACTCACATCAGCCTTGGAATTGGGTCCCTTTTACAAACTTTGGCAAATGCTTGTTTATTTACATCCACGCTGTATCACAGTCACAGATGTGGCGTTCATACTTCTTTCTGCTGAAAGTGGAACAAGAAGATACAACAAATGGAGAAAAAGGAAATCGTAGTGGACTGATGGACAGCCAAGTGTTTTAGGACTAGAAAACTGCTCCTTTAATACATCATACCTTTGTTGTGTATAAACTGCCCCATGTGAGGATATCAGACCAGTCTTTTTATTCTCACTTCTATTAAAACACCACAGACCAACGGTGGCAACCTTTTTACATATATGCTTGGTAGAAATTGTCCCTGTAATGCACACATGAGACCAGCGATGCTTTTTCCAGTGTCCTGGTCAGGAAAATAGCTCTTAGAGGGCTGAGCTGGTATAAAAGGGCAACTTCTGCCCCAAGCCACTGGTGTTATCAGTGGTGGATCCCCCACTAAACAGACAACAGTGCTAATTGGTAGAACTATACAAGGTCCAGTAGTTGAGCCACCCACAAGGGACACGAGTTAAACTCAGCTCTTGGGTTGGAAAGCAAATCAATCAAGTGGAATAAGAACAAAAGAGAAATGATTTACGGTTCAGTCCAAAGTGTTACTGACACTGAAACAGCTAGCTGCGGGCACAGTTCCCAGAGTGGTGTGTGACGCCTCAGTGTAAGATGATGGATTCAAGGGGTTCAGTAGGAGGCGCTCTAGTCTTTATAATGCTCCAGACTGTATGCATCCCAGTACAAATCCATTTGTGTGCTTCTATTTTTCTTCCCATACTAAAATCACTAGGTCTTTTGTAAAGACAAAACAACAAGATACAAGACAGAAGACTTAAAAAAAAAAACAACAGTATGTGAACCCAAACAGGCCCCTATTTTGTAGGTTTGACCCAGTCACCACAGGCCAGTGCTCTTCTGATCTCCTCCCTTTTTGTGTCAGAAGGGTTTCAAATGTCCTTGTATGAAAGTATAAAAAGCTCTGTCCATGCAGCATGCATAGGCCTTAGAAAATGAAACAGACCCTCTTGAGGTTCCATAAAAAGGGTTGAACATAACTCTTCTCCATGAGAAGACGTTTGTTGATCTCCGGCATTTAACTGGTCGAGATCCCAATTATATACCTGCTTGCTGTCAAGTCACCCTCTACCTGAATACTACGATTTGGCAGAGGAGAACACACAGTCAATGAGCATCTGGGACTATATTACAACACTGACAACAACGCAACTTCAAATGTAACAAAGTAAGTAGTTTCTGTTCTCCTTCATTCCCTTGTCTGTTTCAAGTGACATTTAACAATGACAGACATACGACAGACTCATGATCAACAACTTAGTGCAAAAAGTTATATAAGTTGTGGTGCGTTAATGAGGTGTTTTTTTTTTCCATTCCAAACTAAACATAATCGTTTGTCTACTTTCTATATATTCAATGCTTAACAACTAGATGGTGCCCTTCATCATGAAATGACTTAATAAATACTTAAAACCTTAAGAGTTTGTGACTCTTTGGTACACATGAAACATAAAAAGGACTCTCAAAACATGTTGAAGAAAGACAGACATTAAGAACAGTACTGTTCATATCCCCATACTTTCATGTTTTGGGTCATAGCAAGCATATGAACACATTCATAATATTTTACAGCTAACCAGAGAAAAAAAACGAATAATACGGTGCCCCAGTATTTACACAACTAACCATTTAACCATGTTTTTAGTAAACCGGCCACACAACTGATTATTTGTTCTTATGTGCCCCTAGTGTTCAACACAAACTACCTTCATCATTAAGATAATGGCAGGAAAACAGTGTTTAAATAGTTGAACTTAAAATGAGTTTTGCTATTGAAATAAATCTGCTCACATGCTAATATTCTGCTGGAGAACATGGAGAATCTTAAATCTTCTGTATGAATAGACTTCAGAAAATTGCAGCTCGAAATACTGACAGTGAAAGAAATGACCTGTTGTCATGAAAAGCTTGAATCCTTAACACTGATAACATACTGAAACAAGTCAGATGCAGTCAGATAAAGGAAAGTATTCTGGCAATACCCATGGCCAGGGGAATTGGGTATTATTATATCCACTAGCAGCTGTGGGACTGTACTAGTACAGGTTAAAAAAACACCCAACAAAAATCATGTGACTTGTAGGTTCATGATTACGTTCTATTATGAAGGTAACAGGGCAGAGCACCATGATTGGTCGAGGAGGATGAATGTGAAGGCTCCTTTGATCGGCCATGTGTGATTAGACTTTGGGTCACAGTGACAACGAATACACCCTAAGACAAACATCTCAAACACCCACACGGCCTACGCTTGCTGTAGAAGAAAGTATGGGGATAATGAGGGGCATCTGCATGGCTCAGACTGAAGACGTGCTGTCAGGGTGGTGGCTGAGGAGTAGGAGCTGTCTAAGTATTCCTCAAAGCCAGGGCTTGCTCCAGCTCTTGTCTTCTCTGCTGAATCTATGAAGACAAACACATGAAAGAGCATAATTCAACAGTCAGACCGACACCAAGATTGACAACAACTTGACAGACCAACACTCCTTGGTTAAATAAATGAAACACACAGGCCCTTAAGATAGAAAGAAGTCCTCCTGTCTTACTTTGCAGTAGAAGTAGCGACTGACAGCCTCCTGAGACCAGGGCTGGTGGTAAAACTCCGCCCTCCTCTCCTCCTCTGGGCTGCCAGCAACATCTGTCATCAGCTGAAACCAATCACAATATGGTTACTAGGGATGAGCGAGTACAGTATTATCTGTATCTGTATCCGTATCCGTTAACCATATGAATTATCTGTATCCGTATCTGTACTCGGGCTGGGCGGGGCCTAACCCGGAAATGGGCGGGGTTTAACCCGAAAGTGGGTCGGGTTGTCTTGAAATGGGTGGAGCTTTAACCGGCTGGTTAGAGCCAGCTAACGGTTTAAAAAAGAAAAAAAAAATCTCCGACAGGCAGAGACGCGA
>JBBPDH010000011.1:13780878-13794721 GCA_037974565.1 Clupeocharax schoutedeni | reverse complement strand
GGCAGCCAGGAACACGGTGCCCGGGGAGCAGTGTGTGGGGACGGTACCTTGCTCAGGGTACCTCAGTGGTGCCTAGCAACCTTGGGGATCGAACTTGGACTTTCTGGTCGCGGGGCGTATGCCTTAACCACTAGGCCATCCAACTGTAATACAATCACCATTTCCTAATTCCTATGTTGACATACAGACATTAGGCTACATTTCTCAGAAACAAATTGAGGACTCAAGCTGCACTCAAGCTGCAAATATTATAATTTGTGCTGTCATGTCTGTGCCTGTTGTTAAATTAACACTTAGAACATACAAAGTATGCAAATGTTTTGGCATCAGGTTTGACTCAGACGACATTTTTGTGATTTCCTAAGTGACAATAAGTAAACATCCTCTACAGAAAATACATTTACGCATTTATAATTGTTTATTTATAAATGCGTAAATGTATTTTATCCTATAAACACTATAATTGTTTATTTGTTTACTTAGACATATTGTGGAAAACAAATCCTGAGCACACTTCATACTGGCACATTTCATTAATATGTTAAACTCCTTTGGGGCAGCTGGTAGCCTAGTGGTTGGGGCATTCGCCATCCGATCAGAAAGTCCAGGCTTGATTCCCACAACCGCTAGGCACTGCTGAGGTACCCTGAACAATGTACTGTCCCCATGCACTGCTCCCCGGGCGCCGTGTTCATGGTGAATGGGTTAAATGCAGAGGGTGAATTTCGTGCTGTTCACACTGTGTGCTGTGGTGTGTTCATGTATGATCACTTTCACTTTTGCAGAAAAATTCCATATTCAAGTCTGTTCTCTGTAGAGGATGTATTAAGTTTAGCCCTCTCTAGCCCTATCACAAGCTAATATTACACAATGGCATTCTCCTCCAAGTGTATTGACCTGTCCAATGACATTGCATTCATGACACTTTATGACTTGAAGAAAGCCCAAGTTTGCCTTCACCCTCCAGTGTGTGGGTAAAATAAACAAATTAAAAACATTGCATATTTTCATTGGGTCTTTAGACCTTTCCCTATGTTTGTGGGTCCCCTTTAAGGGTAAGACCCTGGGAAATGGCAACCCCTCAACCCCTGCTGGCTCTTCCACTGATCTGGAGCAAGAGCTGAGAAAAAAGGCTTGAGAAACACTGCAGTGCTCTTCGGCACCCTCACCTGGTAGTCCAGCATTAAGAGCAGTGTGCAGCGTACATTAACGTCACCCGGTCTCTTCACCTGGAAGCCGTCAGTCTCCTGAGTGGTGGGAGTGCGGTGCCACTAGAATGCAAAACAGAAATAGAGCTTTGTTAACAATATATACATGTATGACACATAATACACTCATTCACGCATAAATACAGGCACAAAATAAATCCACATGAAATCGCACAAAACTTCTAGACACCCTGCTTTATGAAAGTGTGTGTATGAAAGAAGAGGTGACCTTCAGATAAGACAGCTACATCTTCCAGACATTAGCACATTAATTAACGTGTTCGAAAAAAAAAAGAAAAGAAAAATAAACTGTATTTTTAAACATGAGAAACTGCAAAGGGCACCAAAGTCTATAATTTAAAAAATAATAAAAAGGTGAACATTAAACTTTTAACAGAGTTCCCCTGTGTGTCCTCGACAAGAACTGATAATTACATACAGCATGCTGCATGTTCGCTTTAGAAACGAATTCTAATTTGGTTCAATAGGAGCTAGCTTATATGCTGTTTATATGTGTTTGAGAATGAAAGGAAGATGAATCTCCACTTTTATAGACTCTGTTTGTAGTGTAAGCAAGGCTGGATCTTACCTGGGCCTTGCTGCTCAGCAGCTGAAAAGAAAAACATTTCAAGCTCCCAGAGATTCAAGGTAACCGTACTCACTAAGCATGCAACACTCGCTTAGAAACCACAAAAGCTAAGTACTACTTAACCCTGACATGCAAAAATCAACATGATGAACACTTATGGCAAATAACAGAGTATATAGTGAATCTATTGACAAGATGTCTCTGTGAGATGGCTCCATTGTACAGAATGGGAGGTTCCTTAATTCTGCTGCCCTATAGGTCTGAAAATAAGCCTGGTCTATCCAAACACGAATGAAATGTTCTCTATTACTGAATAGTGAATGACGGTAACATGCACTTTAGCACAAAACACACATACAGGACAGGCTGTGACCGGAACAAACATGAAAATGACATTTTCTAACAATCCAACTAAATACAAACCCAGCCTTACTACACACCAAATAAACCTGTCCCTCTACTATGAAGACCGAACACTCTTTTAGGAATAAATGAGTACTCATAAGTCATATGTAGTTCTAAATTCTAAACTAAATCATAATACATTTAATTATTCAAGGAATGACCAGATGGGGTCTACTCTTATGGGGACTAGATGCATGCATAAAGGAATATTAAACAATACATACAATACAATTAACAACACAAAGTATTTTCTTGCTGGGATAGATTTAAATGATATAAAAATGTGAATATGTACAAAATCAAATGAAACGATGCAAGGCTGAAATTCGACTACATTGGCTTTTTGCGGGCAGAGGTGTGTTTAAAGCAAAACGTGTTAATGAAAATGGAGACATAATACATTCTCTTGAGAACCACTGGGAGATGATCTGGACCCAGCGAGTTCATCACAGTGGCAGTGAATGCTCACCTCCACTAGGTGGTTGTCCGGTCCATACAGATCCTTGTCCAACTCGATGACTAGGCTCTTAAAAAATGAGGAGAACTTCCGTTTTACCTTTCCAGGCTGAAAAGAACAGAGAAATAGAAGAAGAGAATAAATGAAAGTGTTCTGATTCATGGTGTGTATTATGTGTGTTACTGGGGCAGCTGGTGGCCTAGTGTTTGTGCCGTTTGGCCTGTGATCAGTACGTCGTGGGTTCGATTCCCAAGACAGCTAAGCACTGCTGAGGTACCCTTGAGCAAGGTACCGTACCCACAGATGGTGAATGAGCTTTAAAACTGGCCCCACTTGGTGAATGGGTTAAATGCGGAGGAAGGATTTTGTGCTGTGGTGTGTTCATGTATGACAGAATGGTCACTTTAATGTATCATGTGTAATTAAATCCTTTCATTTGCTGGTCATTCTGTTTTGGAAATCTGAGTTAGATTTTTTCATGAAATGGTAGAGTTTCAGTACAAATGTGTTTTCATTTACTGGCTTATAGAAGGCATCTCTGCATTCAAACCAAAGCGGGCGCTAATGAATAAAACTGTCATCAATGACTACTGTTTCCACTTGGGTGGTTACATAGCATATGCTTATGTAGCTCTTGGCCAGACATTCAGCATTTGGTTAAGACTTTTGGCTACTACTTCTTTCGCAAACCATTCACTCTTAGCTTCACTCTTGTCCAAGCAAAACAAGCAACTTCTGGAACTAATCACTGGCCAAACATACCATATATGTATCCTGAGACTAAACATTATGGTTGTTTATGGCTGAAAGTGGTGCAATCCTTTTGAACTTTCAGAGAATGCTTTTGGAGGCTGTTCTCAATGATGTTATTTCCAGAGCAAGGAAATTTCATGCTCCATAATGTTTCTGGAGCGCAACTTTACTCAGATATAAAGCACAGTCTTAGTAAAATGGGGCTTAAAACTATCAAAAGAGTTAGAAACAAGGGGAAAAGAAAGTCAAAGGAGTCGAAGAACGTTAATGTTTGCACAGGAGCGGACGAATGACCTCATTGGTAAGTGGGGCATTCTGCTGTGGTGGAAACTTGGGAGTCTGAGCAAGTAATTTTAACCTCACCACTGTAACACACATAGCCACCATTCAGTGGGTATGAGCTCACTCAGACAAAGGCACAGGGCCCGCACTTTTCAGCTCTGTCAGATCCCTTTGGCTCTGGTGATGATGTTTGCTTAAGGACCAACAGGGAGTTTGAGGGGCAGCTAATTTGGTTTATCCCTCAGCAATCAGCAGTTCTGAAGATTTAAATGCTAAAAAGAGTTTCTGTGTGTTGCACCGACTTAATGATGCATGTAAAAAAATAACATCGTTTTTTTTAAAAAATGTGATGAAAATAACCTTATATGCATGAATAGTTCTTTATGAATGTCCTAAAATCAGTGAACCATGATTTATGAATATCCTTATATGTATGAACAGTGCTTTATGAATAAGCTCATTTCAGTGAATACTGCTTTAGGAAACCTGTGAATATCAGTGAATAGAGCTTTACACAGATCATCGGTCACAGATCAGCTTAGGTCGGTAGATCACACATAGCAAGAAGTGAGAGTCTCAAAGACCGTGTCTGCATGCATTTACTGACTTACATCATCCAGTAACTTGCCCTCTACCCGAAGCTCCCAGGATGCAATACTGCCATCGGAGTCTTCAGCGTCAGCCTTGGCTGGGTTGAAGGTGTTGGATATATAGAGTCGTAGTTTGCGTTTTTGCTGCATAAGAAGAATCTATTATGAAGCAACTGAACCAAATGTAAATGTTACACATCCATATTCCTCCTTTCTGAACCTGAAACAACTTACATTATACCGCATAGTTCTTCAAACTGAATACACAGAAATCTCTTCAATCACTCATGAACAGTTATTTTCTACTAAGAGCACTCATCAAGAAAATAACCTGATTCATATTGTGTACTGCTGTGTACTGTAACTGCACAGTTAAAGTTTACCTTCATGGGTCTTTTCAGTGCCTCTTGGATGTCTACACGCTTGCGCATTATGGTTTGGTCCAGTTTGCGCTCAAATGCCAGTAGGTCCATGTACGCCTGAGACTCAGGAACTAGCTCACGAATCTGAGGACGGAGAGGTTGAAAGACTTATAGTTCAACAAACCTTGTAAGCGGGTTGAGTACACAGTTGTGCACAAAGAGATATTAAGTACACATTATTTAAAAGGAACATACAAGTTTGGTTCTGTAAATTTTAGTACACTTTTTATAATTATTGTTTTAGTTCAGTGGCATCTGATTATTGATTCTGCTTCTGCATGGATCACCTAATGTCGCTTGTTAAATGAAATATCTGGTAAACAGTGCTCACCATTTGGCACATGTATGTTTTTATGTGTGTATGTGTTGTTCTGAAGCTTGCTTGTAAGTCTATGACACTCCCTGTCTGTCTGTCTGCATATCTGAGATTCAAATTACTCTGTCTGAGATTCAAAAGACCCCTCCATCATTCACTGCTATAGTGCTTAGAAGTGTTTTGCATGTGTGTGTGTGTGTGTGTGTGCATTCTATCTGCCAAGAATCCACATCAACCCCTCCAGTGCCACATTATCATGCACACACACAGATGGTAGGAGGATGTGTGTGCCAAATGCTACACTTGATACTGGGTACAAACACACAGATTCCGATACTGCACCCATCTCAGCCTCTCTCTATCCCTCTCCCTCTCCCCCTCTCTCAGTCTTAGCCTCTGTAGACGTAATCAGTATATGAGTAATGCCACCGGCGTCTGTGTTTCTGCCATATCTACACACGTCCGATAACACACCCACTCACTCAGTCACTCAAAACGACTTAGAGCTTCATGACCCCTGCGTTCTATCTTTAAAAGCAACATGCCCAGGCACGCTCACACAAACACACACACACACTCACACACACACACACACACACACACACACACACACACACACAGGTTATCCCATCTGAGGTCTTATGAGCGCTTTGCAACAATAAAAGGAGATGCAAAGTTGCAAAATGAATTTCAAAAGACTTCTTTATCTTTATGTTAGATTAGAAAGACAATGTACATGCAGCGATAGGCAATATGACATTATTTATCCTATTTTGGTAAATAATGTCACAATTTTGCCACAAATGTGTCAGCATGATTTTCTGAACCTACTGCATTATCATCATTACTTAAAAGAACAATTGTACTACTGACTGAATGTAGTGTTTTTGAGTTTTTAAGTCATACACTTTTTAGATTTTAATCATATTTTTTTCAGACAGGGCAACCCTTGCTCTATTTTTGTCAGATCCATCTTATCAGATGCCAGGAAAAAATATATATTGAATATTTATTAAAGTATCATGATATTACATTTTTGCCACACAGCTACTAATGTATTGTCACTGTTAACAAAGTCTGTTCTCTCCAAGATGGTAAAGTAAATGGGAAATCATTTTTAAACGTAATGCAAATTAATGGAATGAGACTTTTGAGTCATTTAGGAGTATTTTTTTTACTATGCCAGCAGATTTTAAACATCGCAAAGAAACAACAAACAGATTT
This sequence comes from Clupeocharax schoutedeni, assembly GCA_037974565.1. Classification (NCBI taxonomy): domain Eukaryota; kingdom Metazoa; phylum Chordata; class Actinopteri; order Characiformes; family Alestidae; genus Clupeocharax; species Clupeocharax schoutedeni. Next base: position 13,788,475 of record JBBPDH010000011.1, on the reverse strand, counting down.
TAATAATCTACAAACTGTGCCGAATGTGGCATGTTGTGACCAAGCGACAAGACAAATTCCCATCATGTTAATGTAGACGAATTAATAAAAGCGATTCTGCTTCAGACTCGGTGCTGGGGTACAAAGATAAATCAAAATGCTAAAACTGCTGAACCTCTAATGCTGCGGTACACGCACACCTGCAGCCAGCTCTGGGACTGGGAGTCTTCGTCCTGTTATTTGGGTTACAGCTACACACACCTGTGGAAGTATCACATTCTTCTCGGAATACAAATGTCACTGTGAGAACAGAACATCCCTACTAAGTTTGACCAGCGATTGAAATACGTGACCCAAATGTACAAGAATCCTTTCTGTCTACTGTCTGGTGTTGGGCTGCGTCCAGAACACATCATCTTATCATCTCTCTGAAAGACCATGATCAACATAACATACAAACACAAGGGGCCACGCACGCACACATACACACACTAACAGATACATACACTGACACACATACACAAACCCAAATGACCAAAACATCAATGTTTTCTCACTCACCCTTTGTGGAAGAATCTTATCAGCCATTTTCCTCCTCTTGGTGCTGCAGAAAGGAGGGAGAAAAAGGAGAGACAGAGAGAAAGACAGAACGAGAAAAAAAATGAGATGTTACTATGGAGACCGATAGTGTAGCACCCGGGACATCTGCTAAAATTCTGGGGCTGGTCCAGGATGCAAGAACGCCGGCAGCGTACGACTGTGTGTGTGTGTGTGTCTTTTAGTGATGCCAGCCCAGATGGCGCCCACCAATACGGGCAGAGAGACGGGTAGCAGAGGCTTCCATGGCTTCACACCCTGAAATCTGGCAAAGTGCTCCTAAAAGGACCCCAGACTGGAAATAAGTGTGTCTGAGTGTGAGGTTTTTTTTTTTAACCTTACTTTATCCCTTAGAATTAAAGAGGGAGTTTCTGTTACCGTGTCTTCAAGACTTATTCATGTAAATCAGTCTTATTAGCTGTTCTGATTAACTTCTTTTGTATTCATGTCTCGTTCCAAAAACAGTCTGGACAGAAACAATCCTAACTTCATTGTGAATGGGTGGAGCAACGGTTTGCTGTGGAAAGTTTTGACTTTGAAGTGAACTGCAGGCTTAAACAAATTAATAGTGTGAGCAGTGTTTATGTACATCATCACCCGTGCTAGGTGATACATCAACAAATATTTCCAGTTGTTGAGGTCATCCCTACAGGCATCAATTAGGCATCAAAAGTCCCAATTGTGTGTGGCAAACAATATACAGATCAGTCAAAGATTTTCTTATGGTATTTGAATGAATCAAGATGATCCAAGCTGGTCCCAGCAGGGCGTCATGAAGTCAAAACTGAAATCGTGGTTGGATCAAAGATGGAAAACGTACACCCAAATCAAGCTTTTGACATGACCATTCCAGTCCCCTGATCTAAACCCAGTACAAAGAGATAACCTGGCACAATTGTGGGGATTCTAACAGGGAAGTATATATATACATTAACACAAAAGTCGACAGAGGCACGAGTCGACGGTGCCTGAAGTCAACTAGTCGTGTGTTATTTTTCTTCTCTCTGTGCAATCTCTGCGTCTGATTGGCTTACACTTACGTTCCTTTGTTTAACCAATTATTATAGTCCCCTCATAAAAAGGGTGGTACCGTTGGCATGAGAGGAAACACAAGACCACAACAACCCGAGAGATATACAGCAGAGAAGATATACGCACATCGTATGTGTGGAGATACCACACAAACAGAACGGTGACCTGCACAATCTGCAAGTCGGTATTGAAGTACAGTAACAGTACGAGCATTCTGCATGGCTTCTGAAATGCACCACTAGATAACATGGCTAACACTAGCACTGCAGGGAGTCGTCCTGCCGCGGCTTAAGCTGTTCCAACTTCAGTCATACACTTACATTTACCAGAAAATCAAGGTATAATACTTTGTTTTGTTTTGTTTAATTTTCATGTTGACTGTTAATGTTACAGAGAACGTTTAAAAGAACGGAGCAGCTGGTAGCCTAGTCTAGTTAGGGCATTCGCCCTGCGACCAGAAAGTCCGGGTTCGATTCCCAAGACCGCTAGGTACTGCTGAGGTACCCTGAGCAAGGTACCGTCCCCACACACTGCTCCCACGGCGCTGTGTTCGTAGCTGCCCCCTGCTTCACTTGGTGAATGGGTTAAATGCAAAGGGTGAATTTCATGCTGTTCACACTGTGTGCAGTGGTGTGTTCACGTATGACAAATGGTCACTTTCAATTAATAAAAGTTTATCAATATTAGACACAACTGTGTGTGCATGATGATGTCATCAAACGACTAGTCGACTTGATTTCGACTTTGCTGACAGATTAGTCGACTTGAGTCATTAATGCCCTAATATATATATTTTTTGTGACAATATATAATATGTCATGCATTTTAGTGCTGAATTATTAAGAACAATATGATTTACTAATTTTGAAACAAATATTAACGTAAATTCAGCTACATTTCCATATAAAATATCACTATTATTTTTTGGTACTGTCCAGAGAACACAATCAAAGCACATCTTGGGATGGTGAAATACAGCTATACTCAGGAGCGGAAGGTTTGAAAGTAGCCGAGAATGTTACTTAGTTCTACTCGCTGCTGAATGGCAGGCGTAGTCCAGAATTTAACCCATGGAGCGTCTTGAGCGTTCTGCTGATTTTGACCATTGTAAAGTAAATGAATTAATTTCAGTATTTAACCTACTTATACCAAAGACAACGCGCTTGCATAAATTACAGACCGGTCTATACAGGGGTAACATCGGTATTATACATTCTATCACTGCGGGAGACAGAACGCAGTACGAATATGGGTTTACCTTTATATTTTGCTTAAGAGTAATGCAATTTAATTTAAAATTAAATCATTTTAATTTTAAGTGTTTTGGGAGCATATATTTGGTTTGCACTATAAAATAAGCCTTTTAGGCATTTTTTTACCACACCACAAATTTAAGACTGCCCTTGAACTTTAAAGGCACAAATTAACTGATTCATCCCCTTGGCTGTCACTTAACAATTTGCTAAAAACACTTGTGATACTATGGCGATCCTTATTATAATTAGTAGCATTTAAAAAATAAATTAGCATTTTCTGGCTAATAAAGGTTCTTGCAAATGTATTTGTTAGCAAAGAATGCTGTGTGTATTTTTAGTGAATATTAAGTGTGTAATATGTATGTATATGCACATGAAGCTTCCCTGACACTGAGGCATTTGTCACAAGACGCTACAATATCAAAGCGGACACCCCCTCCCCTCTCCTCCTCTCAGCAAATCAGCTGGGTTGTTGAGGTTACCATGCTTTACATTGCAGAGTACATAAGAGTGATTCTTAGCTCCCTTTGGAAACTATTTATTAGGGTAATAACTTCCTTTTTGTTTTTCAAAAAAACTTCACCATTCAGCACTGCAGGAAACAAATTGAATGCACAGTAGACAAATCCAAGAGCAACCGATTCACACACTGATGCACAATCAAAAGGTGAGGATCATGCCTCAAAAATACAGCAGAAAAGACCCCTACCTCAAGAGCTGTGTCAGTGAACCACATAACACACAAAGTCCTGAAAGTCATGAATTTCTAAAGTAAATTAAAGTGATGCGGGTTCATTTAAAGTGACTAATGCAGAGCAATCTGGGACATGGTGAATCCTGTCACACTGGGGATGTGCAGCATTTTTAGCTTACATTACATTAAATCACAATGTCTTAGAAACTATATCTCCGATCATGCCATGCAGCAGCATATGTCATGCACGTCCATGCTTAAACAGTCTGCGACACAGAAAACTGATGCAGAAAACAAGGATCAAATGTGGCCCGAGTTCCATTTGAGACATTTTGGTTTTATAAATCTTCTTTGGTTGAGCTCAAAATTAGTTCTATGAAGATTTATCAAAGCTGACCTTTCTCCACACTGAAGGCGGTCTTTAGGGGTGAGGTGCAAAATGCTTGTTAAGGGATATTCAGACTGGCTTGGTATCAGACAGACTTCAGGGGTGTGCAGGGGTCAGTGGGATAGGGGTGGAGGGTCAAAAGAATGCATGAAAATCTGTCATGCAGCAGAATAAACTCCTACTTTGATCCAAGCGTGGGATCTGATTGGGCCTCTCTCATGTCCATCTGCCTCCCTGGCATCTCACTGGCTCCTGGAAATCCCACAGGCTTCCTATGAGTCGATGGGATTTGAAGGGTGCTTCATTAGAGGGCACTGAGTGTTGCTGAGAATGTCTATGAAAGGGTTTGTTCTGGGTTTCAGTCAATTTATGGATGATGGAGATGATTAGGACATCAACAACATCTGAAGGATGCTCAAACTGAATAGAACTAAAAAAATGCATGAACAAATAAAAATAATTGGAATACGCATAAGAAAAGCCACCATCATTGCTGGTTTTCTTCTCGAATCTCTCCCGCTATGCAAATGTTTAGACAGAATATTTGCAGTCAACTATAATACATCATAGCACAAAGACCCTATTTACATTTGACAGTAAAATGTGCTAGCTGTCTTGATTCCAAGCTAGATAAACATGCATTACAACTAGATCATAATGACAAGCTTGTGGTTCACTCACAACTTTCAAAAATGTTTCCTCATTTTTTGTTTTAAACAAGTTAATTTAGCACTGGCTTACTGAAAAGCTGGTTTCTGTCTGTGGAGGACAGTCCACAATTCTCTCACATATCCTGGCTGGATATTCTTTTTTTCCCCCCAAATGTGCTTCAGTAGTTGTTGCTAAGCAAAACCTCCATACCTGTCCTAACCCAATGTAAAATGTCTGGAATGTGATGCACCACGATTGCAAAGTCGTGTTTTATAAAACATTAAATACGTGTACTCTGACTACCCTGCTCCAGAACTGATCAGCCTAAAAATTTAAACATTCATTAAAAATAGTGATCTGACCAAATTCAGTTGAGTAATTGAGTATCCAGATGACACAGTACAGTTGGATTATTTTTAACCATTAGCTCAGAATAAAATCACAAAATTTGCCAGAATGAATATTCTTTGAAATATTTTTGTATTGGAAGCACATTTACATACATGAATAGGATTCTCTACTTAAACAGGGATTCCCTCTTTTTAAACAATTACATCTTTGGAATTAAAATGTTAGAATTAGAATGTTTATTTCTTTGTGAACACACACAGGAATAATACTTTTAAAGGACACACCCCTTATTTCTAAATAAATTATTTTGAACAATTAATTTTTATATAGTTATTCTAAAAGTGTTTTCAGGTCATTCTGTAGTACAGTAATCTCCCAGTTTTATGTGGATCACATTTTTTTGAGAACCAAACCCCACAATAATGCGAAAACTGCCAATATCCTCCACCATTTTTTCTTTTTTTGGCAATGAATATATTGAATGAATACTTTTGTCCCGCGTCCTTCCGAGTTGCATATATCAGTGGGGAAAACACTCAGACACTTCAACCTCCACGGTTTGGTATACCTCCCGGAGACATTTCCAACAAGGCCTCATTCATATTTTTAGCCAGAGTAGATCAGGTTTTATTCCTCGAAAACCGATTAAACTTAAATACGATTAAACTTTAAATTACATCAAAATGTTCTGGGAGCATATTAAAAATAGGCAAAATTTTAGTCACTTTTTTAACCAAATCACAACAACGTTGTTTTTCATTATACGCGGGCGCTCTTGGAGCGTAACCCCCGCGAATAAAGAGGATTACTGTACACAATAAGTGTAAATCCAGCTATGCACCATATATTAAGACATTATTCTGTGAAACTAAACAAAAAACAAAACAAAACAAGGGGAGATCTGAATGATGAGAAAGTTGACTGAGAAAAATAACATTGTTAAAAGGACATATTTGAATATTTGAAGATTCATAAATGTAAAGGTGGACCTAAATCTTCAATAAGTTAGGCCACTATTAGAAAATACAAATATACATTAGTGGACACGTACTGACAAAACCTGCTAAAATGAACAGATTTCTGCTGAGTTTTTAAGTTTTTAAGTTATACAGGCAATTTATCCAAAATCTGCAAATGACTGGGATCAAAATCATTGTTTCTGCCTGCACAACAACAAGACAGCAGGACAGTTCTACAAACAAAAACAATCAAATGGACAAAGACATAGTAGACTGATGGGAGGGAAAGACAAAGAACACATTACACTGACTACACATATTAGCTATTGAATTCTCTATGTCATAACTGCCGACCATTAGTGTTAATTATGTGGACGTTTATAACATTTTAATCCTGAGATTAAACTGAGCAAAATTCTCTTCGTGCATTGGATTTTAAAAGCACTATTTGACTATCTTATGCCTTTTCTCTCTTTGGGACCATTTATTATTGATGATGTGTAGTTGAAGAGATATTTGGGGGAGGGTCATACATTTTCAGCTTAGTACATGAGGGAAGCATAGGCGATTTAATGTTTAGTGCTGAGGAGGATGTGTTATTTTACATATCTGTTCCATTTAGTCAGGACACCTAGAAGGATAGTCACAAAGCACAAATACAGAATGGAATTTAAACTGAAAGCATTATTAAATATGCAAATCTGGAAAAGCAATAAGACAGAGCCATGCAAGCTGCAGCCATGTGAGTGAACAGGATCGCATATTTTAATTTATGCGGTTTAGTGTTATTCCAATAAAATGTCATGTTTGGTACGTGGCTTTTTAAGACAAGGCACTTTACTCAGAGGTTATTATTCCGTGGCACAGACTATTATGATGAAATTAATGATAAAATGAATTAATTAAAACCATTTACGCACTAAAAACAAAGTATAAAACTGCTGTGCAGCCAACAGCACAATCACTTCCAGCTCAACTGTGCAGACACCACAAGCGCATACAGAAAATACGACTTCACTGTCTAACGCCTGCAGCCATAGTAACAGCCCCTGGGGCTGTTGCTATGGTAACGGCTTACTTGTCTGTTGTCTTGGCAACAGCCTCTGAGCCGCACTTTTTGTAGGAGCTTCAAGGCTGTAGGTGAGAATACAGCCAAGTGCTGGTAGTCATCGCAACACTGGTCACTTTATTTACACAATTTTATTCTGAACTCTTTAGCCATGGAAAGATAATCCCCACCCACCCCACCCCGGTTGTGAGTGCAACCTATGATACTCACTTCCTGTTTCTGTTCTGTGCGACCTGCTGCTGCTGTTGCTGCTGGATCTGTTGCTGTGAGGACGTGGGGCGTTTGCGGTTGGCCTCCATGGTGGTATTGGTCAGTCCGGGACGAACAGTGGGGCTCCCTCCATACGGTGGCCCAGGAGGTCCCATCGGTGCCCCTTGATGAGGCATCCTTGCACCTGATGGCATGCCGGGGCGCTAGAAAGAGAGATATGGTGCAAAAATTTAAGATATTCATATACGAAACAGAATATATATTCAGTAGTGATGCACCGAAAGGTTTTTTCCCCACGAAAATGGGGACACACTTGGCCGAAACAAAAAAATATATATTATTATTAAATTATTAAAAGAATCTGTTACAAAACTATGAACATGTTTATTTAGCATTCAAACAATGCACAAT
>JBBPDH010000011.1:13751005-13761857 GCA_037974565.1 Clupeocharax schoutedeni | reverse complement strand
CAGTTTGTGGCAAAATATTTTGCAGTGTTTACATGTTATTACTGCATATCATTCATCAAAATAGAAGTTTTATTTCAAAAAGTTGTTTCAAAATGGATATGCATTTTTTGCATGTTGTGTTTTTCAGTTAAATAAAAGGCTATTTTTTGCTACATATTTAAACATTGAGGATTTCTTTAAAAAAATGCCAAAATCTCGTCTCGTTCTCGTGAACCCAGTCTTGTGTCTCGTCTCGTCTCGTGGGAAAAGCGTCTCGTCATACCCCTACTAAATATGTCCCCAAATATACACCCAGAACAATTTTATTTGAAACTCAGTTTAATGCATTACCCTTAAAGAAAATGTAATGGTAAATATGTTTTTACCTCTTTTAATTTAAATCCCCTGCCAAGGTATGCAACTTCGGAAGGTTGCGGAACAAAAGTATTGGGACACTGTGGCGAGGTGAACAGTTTTCGGGGAATAACCCCTGATCTACTCGGGCTAAAAATACAAATGAGGGCTTGCCGGAAAGGTTGCTTGCCTGAAGATCAACCGAACTGTGGAGTTTATACACAAAAAAGCAAAAAAAAAAGGTGGAGGATATTTGTAGTTCTCCAAAAAAATCAGGGGGTGACTGAATCCGTGACTCCTCATCCACGTAAAACTGGTAATCTCCCCATTGGTAATCGGCAATCTCCTAGTGAATCTGCAAGCTTCTCTAGAATGAATTTAAAGACTAAATTATGCATATCTCTGGAAAAATCATCAGAATTCCCCTTTCACAAGCCCCTCGGATGGGTGCGATGAGACCGGCATCTAGTTTGCCATTCTAATCGGTAGTGTATAAATTTCCATGACATAAGCCTCGTAACTCCAGTACAAAACTAGAGTAGCAGACTTCAGTGGGACTGATGCCATGGGGAGAAAAATGTGTCAGTTTTATTGCCACGAAATGATTAAGACTTCTTGCTTTCAAAGACCCTAAATTGGATTTTGAAGCAGCAGAAGGTGACTGCACTCGGCAGTTCAAACCAAAGGGTTTTACAAGGCCATAAAAGATTGCAGCAGAGTGAAGTGATAATTAAAAAGTAAGCATTCACCAGAGACAGACAGAGAACATTCCCTGCCAAACCTCAGACAGCGAGTCAAATAAAACTAATTATACTGGGGCACATCTGAATGAAACCAGACGAGCAAAGCACAAAGGCAGATACAACAACAGATTTAACACACAAGCCTAACCTCCCAGGGTCGTTCAACATCTATTTTATTAAATAAAGTGATTATTTTACTTCACATCAGCACAGTCCACTGAAACAAGCAGAGGAATTCTGAAAGTGCAGATTGATGCCACCTGGTAGAAGAAGGGATATTTTATTACAATTTGAATAGAAATAAGTGGAACGCAATATATTTACAGTTACAGCTTTCAGCAGACACTTTTATCCAAAGTGACTTCCATTCCCTAACTACAGGGGACAGTCTCCCTGGAGCAACTTGGGGTTAAAGGTCTTGCTCAGGGACCCAGTGGTGGTATACTGAAGCTAGGATTGGAACCTATTACCTCTTGCTCCAGAGGCAAGTATCCTAACACTAGACCATCACCACCCCAATACATCAATACAGTCTTTACATTTTTCATTGCTTGACATTAACATATAAAGACGCTCATGAGTGACACTGATTAATTCCGTATAAATATTTTCAACTAAATTTTATAAAAGAACAATAATTTGGTCTACTTATAATTATAATATAGATCTTCTACTTCTTCTTCTTCTTAATGATAAGATAATAAAAGCCAGTGAAGCAGAAAAACAGTTTATCTGCAGTAAAGTTCCTGGTCACTGTTTCACTGAGCATTTTCTTAAGATGAAAAAGGACACCAGGGCTGTCGTCACAGTCTGTTTTGGCTGGTGGGGGGAGTAAAGGAGATTTTGCAGAGCTTCTCAGGACAAAGCATCTTTATCCTCTGGGCGTTGGCAAGACCTGCAAAGAGCTGAGCTATCACACATTGCTCACAGTTAACCCTGAGCTCACCCCATCCCTGAGCTCACCCCATCCCTCCCCGAACACAAGACGAACTGAGCTTTTCTGTTCTTCGTGACAGTGCAGTTCACCTGAATAAACAATGAGAGAATTTTTGTAAAATGCTAAAAATGCCTTTGGTGTGCAACCGCTGCTGGGACGTTATTTATGTTGGCCAGCATGCTGGCTGTGCCCCTTTGTCCTTTCAGTGCTCAACAGGAAATGGGAAACTTTATCAGATCAATACAACAAATGACTGACATACTGTAGCAAGATGGCGCCAAACAGAGCACAAAATGTCAAGCTAGCAGGAGACGGCCAATAAACACGTTAAAGCTACAGCCTCGTGAAAAATGCAGCTTGTACAATTTTTACCAGTTTTCCTCAATACAGTCGAACAGCAAACATGGGGTTTATTAACAGGTGTATCCATCATTGAAGGTCAATTCTGATTCTTCACTACCAAATACCACGTTGCTAACGTTTTTGGGTTGATGTTAATTTGCCTTTTTTAAAACTCCAAGCTAAAAACACATGAAATGCATTTCCAGTGATTTCAATGAGCTAATTTAATAACATTATTTGCAATTTAAATCAAAATAACATGAATCAAATAAAATGCCAAACTGTAAGAGGCAACTGGTTATTCAGCAGTCAGCGGTTCTATTTCAATTGAAGTGTTCTGCGATTAACACTGAGAATTTTAGGAAGCTCCTTTACCTGTATTGCTACTGGTGTAATTCTTTCTAACCAAATGGCAACGTTTATACTGATGCCACTTGGAATTGGAATGAGAACATTTTTATTTTTGGTCTCGGAGCATGATTATGTAGGTTGCTTTTTTAAACCCATTTTTCGATACAGTTTCTAAGTTTTCCCCTTTTGTTCCCTTATATTCCCTTATATCAATATATACTAGGGCTGCACAATATATCGCAAATTTACCGTCATCGCGATATCAACATGCACAATATACATATTGCGAAAGACTGACTGAACTGCAATAAATGGTGTTTTTCCAAAACTCTTCACCCAGTGCCACAGAGAAAAGGGCAAAAAAATCACTGGGCAGCTTTTTCATCTTCTGTGCTACTGTTATAGATCGTTCCTTTTGCTATTTTTTCTGGCAAAGAACTTACTATAAAGGTAAGGTAAGAGAATCTCTCGTGCGTTAACACCGTTATCGCCAAGATTACAAACGGCGTTAAAAATTAATCTATGCCCACCTCTAATTTAAAATTATTTTAAAAAATATTTTCAGATTTTTGTCAACATGTTGAATGGTTCAAATGTTTTATGGGAGGCATTAGATGCTCTGTTTGATCTGCATAGCCCAGTCAGTGTCTGGAGTCTTTATCACCAGCAAATCCAAAGCAGAAAAACATTAACACTATAAAGGCTTACTAATCGCATGTGATATCGCCACCGCAACGCTCAACATTATTGCATGTTTTCCCTAATATCATGCAGCTGTAATATATACTTTTTTCTGTGAATATATACACTGAGATTCCATTACATAACAGAAACAATAGTGCCTCCCTTTAATGTACTGGGGTATTCAGACACTGTACATTTGTTATAAATCTTTTGAAAAGCTCTTATAATAAACTCTGTACTGGCCTTTCAAAATGAAAATTCACTGCATTATAGAAAGCAGAAGCGACTTGATACTAACAAAAATCCATAAACTGTCCTTATTTGTGTTATATAGACACGGCATGTATCACAGTCGTCAAATGCAGGCCTTTTTCTATATAAGTAATCTAAATACTGATGTACACTATATATACACACATAAAAGATGGTTGCTGCTTGTCTCCTAGCAAAAAAATGCACATGTAACAAAACCCTCTCAACTGTTTTCTGCTTTTATACATCTGCACCTCATTATCCACACCCCCCATTGAATGGGGGAAAAATCTCTCTTTTCCCTCTTCGCTTTTCTCAGTCTATATTCTGTAGTATTGTTCTGATTGTGCTGGATGAGCGCGTAAGCAGACAGATCGAGGGCAGAGGGGTAGAGGAGGACAAATCCAGCTTTTCTGCTCATCATGCATAAAGCCAGAGGCTTCAAAATCTCACCGTAAAATTCATTTTTTGGGGGGAGAAAAACATGGCTGTCTACTTTCCAGTCGCTGGAAATCAAGCACCCAACCAGTCCACTTCCATCAGTCCAGTGTAAGGCCTTGGGTCTTTATAGATTAACAATAACAAGTCACTCCACTAAATCAAAATGTCAAAATGTCCCTCTCTCCATTTCTCTCTCTCTCTATTTCTGTCTCTATTTCTCTCTCTCCCGCTCTCTCTCTCTCCCTCTCTCCTGCTTAGGGTGGCTGAATGGGATATTGAGCATTTCCCCTCATAAAAATGGGTCAGGCTCAGCGAAAGCCAGACAGTCTGTCTCAGTAACAACCAGCACATTTTCCAGAAGAGGGGAGCTTTCTGTTACCCTGTTAGTCCCCCGAAGACCCACACTGCAAGTGTAGCCCAGCAGCCCATCCAACCCACAATGGAGCACTTATTGAGACCAGGCTTTGAAATTTTGAGATGCATTCCTTGGCCCGCTGTGAACAAATTATGGAGTGCATTTTTTTTTCAAAGGAATAGCGAGTGCTAGATGAAATCATGATGTCACTACAGAAAAAAAAATGTCTGCTTCCACTGCTAGCCTGGATTACTGCAGTCATGCTACAATAAATCAATGCTGGTGCAGATTAAATATCCTATTTGCAGCACTAGAGACATGTGAAGTGGTGACCTGCTTAGGAAAGCTGAGCACAATGCTTTTGTTCCAGCTAGACCAGACAGGAATCAGGGTGGATTACACCTATATTGCAGTAGTTTGCTGGCAATGGGCATTTCAAGAATTTGAACAAGGGTATGTGCATTAGCATTCCTGCTAATATTTTTTTTTAACAGCAATGGGTAAACGGTCCTGGTAAAAGAATCTGCACACGAAGCTGGCAGTACCTGTTCCTCTCCTGGTCAAATTTGTAGCCTTCGAGTTCACAGCGAAAAATCTGTACTGACTGACGGAAGTTTCCAGACTTACAAAGCGCGTTTCTTGCTGCCAAAGCATTCCAGAGCAGCTAAACAAGGAAGTTCACCATTGTCCACCTTTCTGTGCAAGGAACCTCAGACACAAGATGCAAATACTGTTCAGTGCAGTGACCCATTATCCCAGAGAGTGCTCATTCCACCAGAATAGGAAAGAAAAAAAACAGATACTGACGTCAGATTTATCTAAACTTGGATCCAGGTTGGAGACCTTCAATGCCCCAGATTTTTTAAGCACATGAACAAAAGGTACCTGATTCATTCAAAAATAATAATAATGAACAACTGAATGAAAAGGCTTGTCGTTCTGCTTGGGTGATATAAGACCAGCAACAACAAAGAGGTCCCAGAGTGGAGCCAGGGGGAACCTCTGATTCTTTACATTATAGATATATAGACCGTGCCACCTGGAAACCTTGATATAAAAGAAAGTATTGAGAAAGGGAAAGTGAGAGAATGAAAAAGAGAGTATTCAATAATAATCGGCCCTCCTGTTGGCTGGGTCCGCTCTCACACTTGTGAAAGAACCGAGCCTCTTAAAAGCACTTGAGGTGTGACAGAGGAAAAATGTGGACCTTTGAATACTAATAGGATTTCTTCCTTTCTTTCTTTTCTTTCTCTTTTACTCTCTCTCTCTCTCGTTCTAACTGACAGATTGGGAAGTGGTAAGGCATGCCAGTGATTATTTTCCCATGTTTCAGGACCATTTCAGACAGTTTCTGTAGAGAATACAAAGCCGGTTAGAAACACACATGGGACCAGATACTAGAAAACAGCCTTTCAGATCAGCTCCTTGGTATATTGATATTGGTATACTGTAATCGCCCCCTTTTCATGGGGCTTACTCTCCTAGAGCACATGCAAATAGTGAAAAACCACAATGTTGCATTTTGGTTTTTAAAAAAAGCCAAAAAATTAAAAATTTTTATAGTTTAAACCCTAAATATGCCCCCAAATTAAACTCAGTTTAATGCTTTACCCTTAAAGAAAATTTAAAGGAAAACCCGTATTCAAATTAAAATTCTCCACCAAGATATGCAACTCGGCGAGGTGAACAGTTTTCGGAGAATAAAGCCTGATCTAAAAATACAAATGAGAGCTCGTTGGAAAGGGCTTAGGCTAGGCTCATTGCATACGCAAAACCTTTACTCTTATTAAATGCAGATGTGTGATTAGTAGATCTCCATTATGCACTGATGAGCAGAAATCTTATGATGACCCACAGAAGTGAATATCTCTGATCTAATTTAAACAGTGTTTCAGTAAGGTCTGGGCTTTATCAGGTCTCATAAGTGAACAGTCAGACCTAATAATCAGTGTGCTGAATTCAGGAGAAATGAGTGGGTGTGTAGATCTGACTGATTTTGACAAACCAGCTTCAGGGTTTTTGGCCCCCAAAGCTTGTTCATTTGCAAGTGCAATGAAAGCGGTCCTGTCTGGTCAGAACTAACTAATGTGGCAGAAATCACAGAAATTTGCTGGTTACAGGAGGTATGTGCTACAACACATAGCAAATCCTGAGTGATACACCAATGAACCAAAACATACCCCCTCTCTACCAACTTGTGCTAGGTGGTGTTAGAAACAGTGATCTCTTAAATTTGTAAAAAAAAAAAAAAAAAATAGTGATACTTGGTTGAAGCATGTAAAAATGTGGTTTTCTGAGGGGTCTCTTCTGGGCAAAGTTTTTATGCGGCTGTCAAAATGGTTGCCAGGAAGAATGAACACTGGCAGAAAGTTGTCCGAAAATATTGGCAGGAATATTTCATAATAACCACATTTATTTAGATATCAAGCAGGAAATTTACTTGTTTTTTCTTTACACCATTTTTGCTTTTTATGCCGGTCAGCTCCACTTTTCTTGGAAATGAATTGATCAAGTACATCACATAAAAAAGTGAGTAGTTTATGTCCTCAGGACACAATAATCTGGTACAAAAAATGCATCCTTTCATCTGAGATCCTGTAAATAAATCAAGTTTCACAATACCAAAACTGAAGTCACATCTATGCTAGCTGATCTAAGCCTTGGGCATATTCACAAGCACCTCTGTTAAAGTATTCATTTCAGACTTGTTGCATTTTTATATGAGAGCCATAAACCAAAGCCAGAAATATGTAAAGTGCAGCTTATGTCGATGTTACGAAGTATGAATACACCGGGCTCCATATTCCTTGTATAAAAAGAGAGCACTGCTCTCTCTCTCTCTCTCTTTCTCTTTCTCCCTCACAGACGGTACACATTCCAGTGGGCTTGTTAAATGTAAATCAAAAGTCCAAATGGAATCTAAGCAAGGGAAGGAATCTGATGAGGATAGTTCACAAAGTGTAATTTACACCTACGGTGATGTCGCATGGAAATTTTAGTTAAAGGCAATCTGAATTCCCGCTATTAACACCATTTCACTTCTCCACAGCGGAGGCAAAGCCATTTCACAGAAAAGCTTCACAGCAAGTTATATACATGCACAGGAACTGTCTGGCCTTGTAATCAAATAGCCTTTTTTCATTGCTTCAGACAGCACAAGTTCCTGCAATGCACTGATGCAGAAGTGATGCGACAGTCAGAACGCATTCCAACCCAGCTTTCTGCAGCTACTGCTGAGATGCTACCTCAGCCACTTCCACTCCCCTCAGCCCTAAAGCCTTTATTCACAGCAGCATGCTGTAGTTCTGGGTCCTCTTCTGGGCAGAGGCTGTGTTATCAAGAGAACATCAGTTTGTGCAGGAACATTCAAGTTATTACCAATTAATGGGTGTGAATGTATAGTAGCCTTATAGTCATTCAATGCTTTGGTTTTCAAACGGCAACATTAATTGCTACTTATAACTTCAGCCATAGTTCCAATTCAATCTGTGCCTCAAGTACGAACCCATTTCCTAGCTGCAATAGCAGGCTGAGGTACAGTTCAGACTATTTACATACTTAAAAAAACATTCCTCAAATAATCCCAGGAAGTTATTTGGGCTGAATCTTCTAAGCTAACTATGTTTCGTTCAGAGACGGCTTCTCAAGCAGTTTCTTCAAGGTAGTGCTTGCACCACTTCTACATTCAGAAATGAGTGAGGTGTAATAGTAGTAGTAGGCCATATAGAGATAATTCAAGACATGATGTACAGTATGCACCATAATGTACCATTTGATGAGCTGGAGAACCAGTGGTACCTTTGTGTCAAGTTTTAGCTACTGTGCTACACTAAATCCAGTTAACTGTCTATTTATGCTCTATTTGTGATGAAACATGCAGTTGGTCATTGTTCTTTAAAAGGCTGTTATATGCAACATTTGCTCTCCCTGAGATCCACGCATTGCATTTGTGTGGTTTTGTTCACCAGAAACAGTCATTTTTACAGGAACGTTTTCCATCCCTTAGAATAAAACACGCTGTTTCTTTTACTGTACCTGGTACTAGTACTGAGCCTGATGTGCGTAAATAAGCTGTTACAATCGGCAGCTCTGTAAATAAGCTGTAACTATCTGCTCTGTTAACAAACGAATTCTGGGAATTTTCAAAATAGGAAACTTTCCATGGCAATGAATGGCCATTTCTGGGAATTTAAAGGAATTAACGGGAATTATGTTATTATGTTATTACTAAAGCACAGGCACAGCACACTCAGTGCAAGGCCACACCCCTGAACACATTGGGCATCCCTCCATCACATGCACAATGATTTAGAAAATTCTAAACTACTAAAGCTTCTTTTTTGAGTGACAGCTACAGACTATTGAAGCCACACATTTGAAGTGAGTAATACTGTATTTGATCTCATGAGGTAAGTCATATTTGATCTGTGGTGTTTAACTAGCAACTATTAAATCAAAATGTATTCATGCAGTCGTAAACCTGGTACACCAGATACGCTAAATTTAAGCTAGTTAGCTCAATTTCATTAAAGAGGCTAGCTTACCATGATGCTAGCTACTGTAAATGCAATGCTGTTTCTTCTGCCTCCTGCTAGACGGTTTTATGTACCCATACCAGATTTTATACATCAATTGTAAAAGGACATTACATTTGCTCAACTATTTACATATCCGCATTGCATTTATAGCATTTTTTACAGAAAAATACTACGTACACCATCCAGTGTGTGGAGGCATTTCACACTAGCTAATATTTCCAAAGTTCCCAAACTAAAGTTCCCATGGAAAGTTTCCAGAAATGTTCCATCCCTCTGCAACCCTAGTTACAATCAGCTGCTTTGTAAATAGGCTGTAACTATCGGCTGCTCTGTAGATAACCTGCTACAGTTCTCTTTATTGTGCCTCATTTAAAAAGCAGTGTGCACTGAAACACTCCTTAGAACTTCAGTGTGGGTGGGCGTGGCTAAACCACTGGAGGACGAATGGGTTGTAAATGTTTTGGCTTTTATGACATCACAAAAACGAGTTGGTTTTGCAGCTAAACTTGCACATATAGACTTTAAAGTGAATAGCATTGTTTTGAAACTCGAACAAACGTTTATGTATTATTATATCAACCACTTAAAAAACCTGAAAATATTGTTTGCAGGATATGATAAGAAAAGCGTGAAACTATAGATACATAATTCATCACTGTAATAAATATTAGCCCCAATACCACCTCCCTCAAAAGAAGTTTCATCAAGCAAGTTATTTTGAGTAAATGAGTAAACATTTCAGTAATTTTGGGTTACATAAATGTCATTTAACAAAAAAGCAATCTTTTCATGTGAGCATAAAGGCTATACACCATGAACTGTGTGAAGGGAACTAAAAGCCAGAGCACTATAATAATGAATTAAGTAAAAACGGCGTCAGCCTCATTTACCGCCCTCACTCCACTCAGGAAGCCTTTCAGCATCACGGCTGAAGAGACTGAGGGAGAAGTGAGAGGATGTTAAATCCACTTGACATGAGAGAAGATGGAAAAAAGGATGAGGATGAAGGGAGGGGGGTGTATTTCGCACTCTTTTAGCTGTGTCCACTACATTACGAACACCAGCTCACTGTGCCCTCCTCAAGTGGCTCAGTGCCTGAAAGGCAAGGTGAAAAAGCCTCTCCTTACTGCAGTGGAGAAGCCAGACTTCCACACAGCCTTGAGTCCCTCACAGCCTGGGCGTGCAGAAAAAACTCAAAGAAAAAGTACCAATTCCTTCACCTCACATTTCACCCACAGAAAAAAGGCTAGAGCCTCATTATCACCCCGCAGCCAGAGCTCCGGGTCCAGGCTACATGCAGGACGAGAGGCTGGCGAGTGTGGCAGACTTTCACTTGTGGCAACAGCGAAAACCGCAGATTTAGAGAGCAGATTTGAAGAGAGGATAGCAGAGAGAACGGAAGAGAAGCGAGACAGATACTGGGTCCCCTACCTTTCTCTCCATGGCGGCGGTGGGCTGGAGATGCCGTCTGTCAGAGCTGAGGCGAGGCTGTGCTCTCTCAGCTCGTGTCGGAGCGGGCGAAGCTGATGGTGTGCAGGATGAGGCCGGGCAGAGTGGATTGTGAGGCCGGGAGAGTGCAGGCTGAGCTGGGAGAGGCTGCGGCGCAGGCGCCAGACAACCTCCAGCACCGGGGGAGGAGGCAGCGTCAGCACATCACAGCAGGACGATACCATTCACGATCCGATACGGACCGATACACACACACACACACACACACACACACACACAAACATATATATATATACTGCTCACAAAAATTAAAGGAACACTTTAAAGATCACAGATACATCATACATCAGAGATACATCAGATCTCAATATGAAGATGGATATCTATACAAATAACGACAGGGCAATGTCTTAGGAACAAAAGGATG
>JBBPDH010000011.1:13738678-13749627 GCA_037974565.1 Clupeocharax schoutedeni | reverse complement strand
AACCAGAACATTATCAGACAGGTTTAATTGATTTTATGCCAGGCCCAATAAAAAAAGTGTTCCTTTAATTTTTGTGAGCAGTGTATATATATCAAACAGTCAAACAGACTGTATGGATACAAGTATTAGGACACCTGACCACTATCACACCAAAAGGGACTTTAATGATACTGAATTCAAATACATCAAAGAGGCTACATAGACTTTAATTTGGAGTTGGTCCCCCTTTGCGGGTATAACAGCTTCCACTCTTCTTGGAAGGTTTTATTCAAACTTTTAGTTTCTGTGCTCATTCAATCTATAGCACAAGGTCAGACGAGGTCGCAATCTTTGTTCCAGTCCATCCTAAAGGTGTTGGATGGGTTTGAGGTCAGGGCTGTGTGTGGCCAGTCAAGTTCTTCCACACTGAACTCATCCAGCCACAGTCATGCTGGAATAGAAAAGACCACAAAGCTGGAAGCAGAGCGTTGTCTAAAAGCATTAAGGGGCCATCTGAATTCAGTAATAAAAGGTGTGCCCCAATATGTGTGTCTATAAACACCAACAGACACACACACATATCATGAATATTTGCTGTATGTTATACAGTTATGTGCAAAATAATAGCATTGTGTTTAAAAAAGTGAATAAAGCTAAAAATCCATATAATAGCTTTAATTTCCATACACACAAATGCATTGTCAACCCTACACATTCTATTCCAAACCAAATATATGAAGAAGTTTATCAAATTTGACTTATTCCTTTACAGAAAGTGAGGAAAAGTGAATCTTCGACTGTTCCTGGAGCTGATCATTGGCGGAGTCTTTGCCCTTTATGCTATTCTCTGATCCATTCGAATGGTAGTTTTTCATTTTCTTCCATGTCTTTCAGGTTTTGTTTGCCATTTTAAAGCATTTCCGATCATTTTAACTGAGCAGCCTATCATTTTCTGCATTTTTTAATGTTTTCCCCTCTCCAATTTTTAGTCAAGGGATGCTGAACTTCTGAACAATGTCTGGAACGACCCATTTTCCTCATTATTTCAGAGAGAAATGCATTATTACCTCCATGTACAATATTTGCTGCCTGCCTTCCTTCCTTAAATCAGGGCAATAATTGGCACCAGTCTTTTCAAAGAATGAATGACCTCATGAATTGAACTCCACACTGCTATTATTTTGAACACGCCCCTTTCAATTAATGATTCGGTTACAAAGAACCAGCAGCGTGCATTTCATGACTGTTGGTTTTCTATTACTCTACTACACCTACTAGTAAATTATTTGCCATGTAGAAATATAATTTCTACCAAAACCAGTGTTTGATTGAGTTAGTGATGTCTGACTGCTACTATTTTGCACATAAGAGTATATACAACATAATACATTTTATGTTCAGCATATCAGTGTGTTCCGGAAGCCCAGTGTTCAACTTAGACAGCGGATCATTAAATTAAATCAGGAGCTACTAATGCAATTATACAGTTTCAAGGAACGGCTGGAGGCATCAAAGAGAATTGGTTTCTTGTTTGTTTGCATTTTTTCTAATATTAACTTTATTTAACATCATGTTTTCAGGTCTCAAATCTAATGGAACACATTAGATGCTAGTCCAAATCAGGTACAGACAACTTCTGAATGTAATGAATTATGAGACTGTTCAAAGCTCTCAGGGTGTTATGCTTATGCTCGACAGCCATGAGCTTATATAGGCAGCTGCCTGAAGGCCAGAAACTAAAATTAACTGAGTCTTATGACCAGAATATGAAAGACTATAAAAGAAGTCAAAGCAGTGGCATTTTAAAATCAAGAGCTGTGATTAGAGGAAACAGAACCTGTAAGGTTTACTGGTAGCGGTCCCACAGCCAATGAGAGAACTGAGTATAAAAAAAGAGACTGAATATTGCAAGACAGTCCATAATAAACACTGAAGTCCTTTAATAAACATATGGAGACTGTGATTTCAGTAAGAGGGAGTCTAAGTACTGCTGAAAAGGTGCCCAAACTTTTGTACTTATGTCCATAAGCAATATATGAATTAAAATGGTGCACAGAAATGAAACTCAGCAATCCCATGCTGAGGTGGGATTAACTTTTACATACAACTATATCAACCAGTGAGTAGGTCTAAAGAAATAAAGGCCACAACGCTGTTATCCAAAACAACATTTTATTTTGGAAGGGAGGTATTTGTAAATCTCACAAAGTGCTGAAGTCACCAAAAACTGATGTGTGAACTGTAACAGACCTAATAGCCCTTGGATAGTCCACACTATGCTTAAAACCAAATCAAACAATACAGCTGATTACATTTCTTTAATCTGAATTGGGATGATGTAACATCTTCTAAACACCTTTCAGACTAACCTCAGAAATAAATATCAGGTTTGTAAATAGAGCTTTTTGCAGAATGGATCAAAATCAGCATTTACTTGTTCCTCTCAGCAGTAGTTATTCCTTTAATGGTTAAAGAACATTTCAACCTATCCGTCATTTGTAGTGGGGGGGGGGGGGTCTTATAAACTGCGAGGGCTACCTGGATACAGCATAGTGTAAATACAAAATTGAGAAAAAAGCTCTTGTTGAGTTTGCCCTGTTCTGACTAAGTAGTGTTGTCGCTCAGTACTGACCTTATTGAGTGATCCTGGAAGTTCTAGCGCAGAATGTCACCTACAGCATATACATTTACGCCCACATACAGTATTTATTCACAAGAACCAAACAGGAATTTTAGTTCTTTTGATACAGTGGTGTAAAAGGTATTTTACTTCTGGACTGCAGTAAAAAAACCAACATGCACACAATTGAAATAAAGCAAGTGACATGTCCTTAGCACTCATTTTACTGTCATGCCTTTTGATATTGTGAACTGTATTACAAAAGGAAAGGATGTGCATGTATGAGGCTGCAACTGGACATCAAGCCCCAACAAAGACGGTTCCCATGCATCTCTGCATATACACCAAACCACTGGATTCTGTGATCAATTCAAACCTAATGCAAGAAGACATGCTAGCTTTTCCAAATCTGTGGAATCTCCATGTCCTTTGTGGATCATTCCCCTGAAAGCATACACTAGAAAATATTTTCACCATAATTTGGGAGATTCTAAGGGAATTTATTTGCAGAAAAAACATTTTTTTGACCAAAATGTACAGATTTAACTTAACAGATGAAGCAGTACAGTCAATATGTATGATGTGTGTTAACAAACTGCATAGAGATCCAGTGCACAAAAGGATGAAGATTCTGGGATGTAAAGAGAAAATCTAGGGGCGTCTTTCTGCACTGGTCCTTTTCATGTCACATAAACAGGTGAATGAATCTCCACTCATGCTCATTGGAACCCATCCTATTGCAGAGATGAGCTCAAACTGCATTACAATAATCATTCTGGGATGTTTAACCAAGGCACACCAAGCTGTCACATTATAATGTAAGCTCTCACACGCCACCCTGTGTCCAACTCTGGAACACACGATTCAAATTCATGCCTACAGAATCACTGTAGTGTGGGGCAATTTGGGAGTAAAAGTTTTGTTTTAAATAAGAAAACACAACTAATTCTGAACACTCTGATGCCTCCAAGTGTAAACAGCAGATAACATGTAATATGTACCTTTTTTCAGCAAGTGTATACACATGAATTTTTTGTTTAAGACAATGCAGATTACCAACTCACCATGTGCCCAGTTTTATTTGATTTCATTTCAGTGACTAGTACAACTATCAATCCTGAACATCAAAATAATCAATAGGGTCTTCTTTACCATGCTTCGGCCAAGCATTTCTACAGTCGCCCCTGAAAAAAAAAAATACAAAATTACATACAATACCAGAAAACAATCCTAAAAGATTCCAATAATAAGCTTTTTAGTCATTGCCATCATAGTCATGGTTATAATTACTGTTTTATTTTCTACCAAACTGAATTTGCTGTATGACCATTTCATGAAAAATGGACCAATGGACCATAAATGGCTCAAAATTTCACGGAAACGGGTTCCATTAATATACCATTTAAATTACTCACCCATTCTCTCCTAAAGCAATGACTAACCCAAAAATGCCATTTAAAACAGGTTTATAAAGAGGTAACTACACACTTGTTGCTGAACTGTTTGATATGGGCAATGGGTGGTGGGGCCCTGGCAGTAGTCTCTCTCTCGATCAGGGCAGCCAGAGTGATGGTAGGGCACACAGATTTTCCCCTGAACACACAACACCACAACCAACCTTCAGAACACAGCACAGATATGTCCCACGTATCTGAATCTACAGAGGTCCCAATCCAGCAGTCACTTTAACTTCACTAAAAACGTCAAATGATACGGTGCACTTCCACTGAAGACAATGAAAGTCTCTCTCATAACTGAGGGTGCACTGTCTGTCAACTTTAAGATTATTTATTACTGGACATATTTTTAGGAAATGGCAAATTAGCCACTAATAATGTTCCATCTAACAGCTGCCCATGTGTCTGGACTAAATAAATCTCATATGCCCATGAGCATATATGGTATGTTTTAGCAGCAGCTTTTGCCATTCATAAATGTATCCCTGGAGCAGCTGGGAGTTAAGCATCCTGCTCCAGAACACATTGGTAGAAAGTGGGGGGGTTGAATCTGCAACTCTGTGATCATCAGGTTCACAGACAAGTGTTTCACTCACTAGGCTACTTAAAATTGTGATTTAAAAAATTCTCCTCATAAACATAATCGTCACGCTCCGAAAGACCTGACCTGACAGCTGTGATGACGACATTACGTTTGGGTTCACTGTCATAGCTGACACTCTCCACGCCGTACACCTCGGCTAGTTCATGGATGATTCTCCGCTGATCACGCTTCAGAGGTGGGAAACAGTGACTCCTCTTTGCCTGCTTGCCCTAGAAAGCACATGAAGAGCAAACACATGTTAAACACTAAAAAGCTGTAGCAAAATTCTGAAGTCAGTAAAGATTATGTTTATTACCTTGTTTGCTAATTCAACCAGATTTCTAATCTCTTCTTCCACCTCACTGACAAACTTGAATTCTTTCCTGCATTGATAGAAGAAAAAAAGTAAATTTTACTGAAAGGTATGATCTGGACCTTCATTAAACTTTTTTAGGATTTTGTCGGCTACATTTGAGCACTAAGGACACATCAGCTTACGTAATTTATATTATATTGTTTCCATTATTTAGATAGACATAACACAAGATGTAACAAGTTTGGATGATTAATGCTATAAGACTTTTACTGGATTAAACAATGGCACAATCTTTTTGCTGAGAAAACAGAGAATGTTCAACAAACCTGGCATCATCTTTGAGAGAGTCACTGTATTTGCATGAGGAAGATTTGGTATTGAAAGGATCAGATGACTGATCAATTTCCAGTGCTTCAGCCAATCGCCTTTATAAATAAAATAAAAACAAATAAACAAAAAAAACAAACAAACCATGAATCATTCAGAACTCAAACATTCACAGCAGATCAATGCATAGTACCTATTGAGTAACAGTAACATTCTGATTGGAATCCCTTTCAATCGTTAATAATGTGAAGATATTTTACATGAAAAAAAAAAAAGCAAAAGCTTCTGGTCTATTCTAAACTCACCGATTTCTCTCCAGTGTAGCACAATCTTCATCACATTCCAACCTTTAAAAGAGAATGCAAAAGTCTGTATCAAGTAAGGTAAGGGTTAGGGTTAGCGTGATTAGCATTTTCATTGCCTGTCGCCCCCTCGTGTCCACAGAAAAAACTTGCAACAACTTCACACAACAGGTGTGATTCATAAATAAGACAGATAAAGGCAAACTATTAAAGCAATATATATATATGGATCTGCATCATAGTATTTACTGTTCTCACCAGAATAACAAAGAACTTTTGTTTTCTTGAGATCTTGACTTCAGAAGATCTTAACGCTATGTGGGTGTTTATCAAATGCTTTTTGTTGTGTGGGTGACCTACAGTGCTTTCAGCTTTTAAGTCAAATAGTCTTGATGATTTACAGCACATCTACACGCTGCAGATCAGTCCAACAGTCTGAATACAGCACGATCACACTGAACAAGTAAGATCTCAAATTATTTTGTTGTGATAATGAATGTATCGTAGAACTAAATTTAAAAATGTCATTTAGGGCTCCTATAATTAAAGCGTTTAGGGCTCCTGTAATTCGAAACAACACAAGTAAAATAATAAATGTTACTTGGCCTGTGTCTGTTCCTTTTTTGTCAGCTGGCCGATGTTGACAGACTCTCCCAGCTGCAAATCTGACAGTTTACTAGCCATGGCAATAGCTGCAAATCTGCTTGGCAAAAACATGAAACTCTTGTTACATTAGTATCACATTAGTGTATAATTTACATTTCTTATGGTCTCTGAATACATCACAGTATTTTGAATGGCCATGTTTCCTCAATTACAAAACTTATTAGAAAATAGTAAGCATAACAGTTAACCACAACCCCAAAGTACCCCATCTAACAATTCAAGTGTACATCAAATATTTTTAGTGATCACCAAAAAAAAAAAAATAGAATGGAACAATACAAGTGAGCATGGGCTAATGGTGCTACTGACCTCTGGGAAGAATTGGTTGCCTCTGTGCAGGGCATAGTCTCTTTTCTGCGGCCACATTCACAATGCATTGACACCTATAAATCAAACAAATGGCTTAAACCCTACTGTACTTACCAAGGATACTCAATTCAGCATTTAGAAAAACATTCCTAAACACTCATTGAGGAAAAAAAAGCTCCTGGCAGTGAATAAATAAAAATGAAAAGAGCACTTTTCATTAAAGCAGTTTTTAAAATACAGTATTGATACTAAATAATAATGGCTTCCTTTATTCACAAACTATGAGACAGGATTAAAAAGCAAGTAAAGGTTCGTACCTTGGCAGTGCAGGTGCTGCGTGGGCAGGAGGTGCCAGAGTGGCATGGTGCATTACAGGGATGCCCACATTCAGGCCTGGGTTGTGGACAAGGCTGTTTACACTCTCCTTCTGCATCACACTCCCCACGATGGCATATTCTCTTACACTGATGGAAGCCGCAGGGCAATGACTTATTACATACCAAACCACAAGAGATGTCTTGAAGGTGGCATGGGATATTACTTCTTTGCTTTCGGGGGTGAATAAAAAAAGAGAACAAAACAGGGAAAAAGACAGAGGTAGAGGTTTCATTTACAGGTTTCTTTACCCTTGTATAATACAGGTTATAAGCTAATTCTAATGTAATATAATACAGCATTACACTTTACTCAGCATTACTCCATTTCCACCTGCACACACGCAAACTTGGTAGAGTGTGCAACGCAGATTTTCAGTCAGTAGAAGTGTACCACGTTGTATATACGACTAGCAAACTGAGGTTGGACATATTATAAACAGAACCAGCTTAATGGAATGCACAATTATATCAAAGAGGAAAAGGACGTCCAGATGTGAGGAGAACATAGAGGAATCATGAACAAGCTTAAAACTCAACACCAAAATTGGGTGGGGAGGTCATTCCTAGCTCACGGTATGCAGGTTACAGCATTAAACATTATTTTGCGTCCATGAGCTAGAACTAATGTTGGTTTTCAGTTTAGCAGGGTAGCTAGTTAGACAGATGTTGTGCACTGTTATATTGTACAAACTAAAATGCAGTTTCTGGTACATATTTGAATGTATCGGGAG
The DNA here is from genome assembly GCA_037974565.1 of Clupeocharax schoutedeni. NCBI lineage: Eukaryota > Metazoa > Chordata > Actinopteri > Characiformes > Alestidae > Clupeocharax > Clupeocharax schoutedeni. Next base: position 13,741,960 of record JBBPDH010000011.1, on the reverse strand, counting down.
ATAAATTGTACTGTTTTTTTTTTTTCAGCAATGTACCACACTGCCTTCATTCCTTTTGGTAATAGTAGTGGGAGGCACTTTTTTGCCCCAACTAGTTGACGCCAATAACGGCAAGAGTTGACTGTTGCTGTAACCTGCTTGCACTCACTGAAAAAGAACGACAGCTAGTCGCTCTGTTGCTCATGTGACCACAGGATACAAGTCTTGATAGCTCTTTATAATTAGGAAACAGAACGACTGCATAAAATAAAATATCCTAAAACAATACTATACAGAAAGATACTATACAGATAATAACCTTACATTCATTATGAATGAACAAATCAGAAACCTGTGCCCGTTACCTCATGGTTGCCCATGCACCACTTCTTGGTGAGGTAGGTACAAGGAGGACATTTCTCCTCACAGTGGCAGGTGTGGAACACTGCAAGAGAAGTGTTCAAGCTAAAGGTTACAGCTCCAATTAATGCAACACAACCAGTCAAATTTCATGACTTTCAGTTTGCAGTATTTCAACATTTCAAACAGAAAGCTACAGCTATAACTACAATCAAGCAAACAACTGGCAAAAGGCACGGAGTAATACAGTCATTTTTATTTTACTCCTTTGGTGTGAAGTCAACACTCATCAGCAATGAAAATCTTGAGGCGTTTTTGACCATAAGTGCTTTACAATTTGGAAAAGAAAACCTACAAATCATGAACTGGCCAAAACCTGTTCTGTACCTGGGTGATCGCAGTCATGACGACGGGTGCACGGCCTTTTGCACTCAGGTGGTTTGGTGCCACATGGGACAGGCGGATACATTATTGTCTCACCACAGTAGCAGGCCAATTCATCAAAACCTATGCAGTAAATAAAATTGCACAGAAAGCAGAACTGTTTTTTTAAAAAACAAAATAGCATGAAAACCAAAAAGTAGTACTGGAAATGCTGTTCTGGGGGTTAACACTCACTAGTTTGCCAGCAAGGCTGGCAGTTTCCACGGTGACAAAGCTCCTGGCACCGGTGCAGACCACAGTTGAGTTTATAGCCACATATCAGTGTACACTTATGCTCAACATCCTGATTTGAGAGAGAGGGAGGATGAGAGAGAGAGGGAGAGAGAGAGAGGGGGAGAAAAAGAAGAAAAAAAAAAGAGAGAGAGAGATCAGTTCTCTCTGAAGAAAATGTGGACATATAATGATTCCAGAATGGTTTGCCTACCACACAGCACAGTTCTCCACACTTGTGTCGCCCACAGGAACGTTTCTTACTGCAGCGTCTCTCACAGGTAAACACCAACTCTTCTACAGATTCAAGAAACACATATACTGGAGTATCAAGATGGAGAGACTGCAACATTAATTCTGTATGTAATGATGACAGCTCTTCTCGCAATAATTTTTTTGATTTTCATACCAACTGTAATATCACCATGCTTAATACCAAACTAGGAATGCACCGAAAATTCGGCCGAAAATGCATTTTCAGTTTCAAATTTTTTTTTTTTTTAACACAACCAAAACCGTGATGGTGCAGCTTCTTTAAAAACATTCTTTCTTCACACTCCCACCTAATAAGCTGCCATGATATTTTCTTTTTTCCACCTTCTTTTTTAAGAATGTAATACAATCTCAACCGATTAATAACTGATATAAACTAGGGATGCACCGATACCACTTTTTTAGAAAACGCGTATGAGTACGAGTACCGATACCGAGTACTTAATAAAAGCATGATTTCAATTTACAGGTAACAGGTTTTTCTCTCGTCTTGCAGGAGTTTGTTGCAGGGTGGGTTGTGTTGGTTTAGAAGCGTGGGTAAACTCTTTATACTTGTTGTGTTGTGATTTTAGGTGCTTGATTAAATTACTTGTGTTAAATGCGCTACCTTTTGAGCCTTCTCTGGACAATTTCTCTGAGCACAATTTGCAGTCCGCCTTTGTTTTGTCGTCTTCATTCACTTTGAAATAGTTCCACACGGCTGACATCTCTCGCCTCTCCTTCTCCCCATTCTGAGCTGCAGGGGGCGGGCCTGGGGGTGGGCACTCAGTGCCTGTGATTAACCCCTTACGCGCCGCTCAGACGTAGACATTTCTCAGACCGTGGTATCGGGCCCCGGTATCGGGGGACGTTTAACGAGTACGAGTACTTTAGAAAATGTGGTATCGAGGCCGATACCAGATACCGGTATCGGTGCATCCCTAATATAAACTCCTACTTACTTTACATACTAAAGACAGGTAGGTGCTGCAAGTACAAAGTATAAAAAACATTGTTTACCTTCACTTTGAATTACTGCACATGGAACCTCCTGAGATTGAGGGAAAAAAAGGTTGGTTACAAAACAGAGTTCTGAGGAGCAAATTATCATCATGTAATAATCATGCTATTCATGTACTGATTAACCTTAGTCTTGCTGCCACATCTGCACTTTACAGTGGAGGTGAGAGAGCAGGGGCCACAGCTGTCTTCATGACAAAGCTTATCACACAGATGGATTGTGTCTGAAGGACAGAATGCGAGAAAAAAAGTAAGGGGGAAGTTCTCTGTAAACGACACGCTAACAGGTGGTTTTCTTGCATTTTTCTAAAACATTACACTGAACAGCAATAGAGGGGCACATTTAGATGTCGATACAGTCCCTTTAATACATGAATGGATGAAGATTAAATTACAAAGGCCTCTAATTCCTCACACAATCCACACACTGGTAAGTCCAGCACTAGCACTGAGGCCTAAGTAACTTTGTCCCAAGCTCTCCCTTAACATTTACACCCACACACCAGCGTCGCCGCAAGGCAGAGGCTTGCTGCAGATTTTGCCGCAGGAGGGGATGGGGTCAGTGCAGCTTCGTCTCTCTGGATAGCCAAACTCCAGGAGCTTAGCCAGGGCTGTCTGCCCACACGGGCAGCTGCGCACCAGCTTGGGCGAGAGAGGACATGGCTGGCAATGGCCAGGGTGGCACATCTGCTGGCAACGGTGGGCCTGGCACTCCAGCATCCTGGATATACACACATTCAAATGTCAGAACACCCATAGACTCACACCAGGCATGTAGAGATTTTCCTGCTCTAATAAACTTAGCAGACCTGATGACTAAATTAGGTGTGCTTCTACTGCTTTAGTCACCTAAAGCTGGACACACAAAAATATACTTCTTTTAAGAGAGATCTCTTCATAATGCATTGTTTTAACTAACACTCTCAGAAAAGAAAGTATTAGGGGCCGTTCACATATCGCGCCTTAAAACGCGTGGAAAACGCGAGGCGCGTCGCTTTCTCCTTTATTTCCAAAAGC
>JBBPDH010000011.1:13726978-13737989 GCA_037974565.1 Clupeocharax schoutedeni | reverse complement strand
AGAGAGAGAGAGGGTTGTTTGCTCTTTCATGCGAACTGGATTTCTTTCCGTTTTCTTCACAGGCGCGGCTTTTAGTACAGCAAGGATATCGTGACAGTCTCGCGAGACCAAACGCATCTCGCGAGACAGATCTGATCTCGCGAGATCTCGTACCGCGAGATCTCGTACCACGAGATCTCGTCACACCCCTAACATATACCCTGGCAAAGTGAATGCAATGTACCTTTTATAGCATTTATACCATATGAAAACATATAAAGTGGTATGTGTAATATTTATACTGCTACGTTTTGAATGAACAGGAACCACTGTTGACTGGATGCAGTTGATTTTTGGCGATCATTCTCGACCAAATAGTGACAGTAACAGATAGTGATGTGTAAAAGTCAGCATCGGTTTTGTGGTGATCCCTGGTCATTGGTGGACAGGTGAATTAAGCAGCAACCGATTAAGAGGAGCGTCTACAATTGTCTGGCTATGTAGTGCACATGAGAGTCAGAACTTACTTTCCACATAGTTTGTTACAGGAGAAATGTCCAGTCTTGTCAAATTTGTCTCGGTCAGTCCCACACGGTACCTCCCTGTGCACCACCCCACAGAAGCACACTGCAAAGTAAACAGAGGACATCAGACATTGAGGGGTGCCTATTTGAGAGCTGTGATATTGGATCCGATAACTCAAGACGGACAGGAACAAGAATATGTCCTAGCTGCCGCAAATTCGCAGACAGTAATTGTAAATAATATGTGAACAGCCCTGTCAGGCACACTTACCTTGCCTGACACGGAGCTGGCAGGGTTGACATGGTCCCTGGTGGCAAACCTCGGAACAGGAGTGTTCGGCACAGTTCAGCGAAGCACCACACTCCTGTTCACAACGCAGCGATTCGGTCTGACTGCAGCGCACCTGCTTACTACACACATACACAAACCCAGTCAGAAAACAATGGTCATTTGGTTTCGCTCATTTGTGTATATGAGGGTGTACATTACCTTGTTTTTCCACAAATGCAGGATTTTGTGATAAATGCTGGACACTGTGGACAGGGGCCTGGGTGGCACAAGCTGCAGACAATAAATAAATGAGCACCAATAGGAAATTACAATAAAACAGGTTACTGCTTGTGTTCTCTCATGCTTCCTTAATTCTTAAAACCCAAGCAAACATCACTGAATTGAATTCTAGTAGACCCCTGCTTGTTTAGGTGAAATGATCTTCTTCGGAGTTAATAGTTTGGACAAGCCAGTGCAGTCCTACATGTTGCAGGGGTGGCTGCAGTCTCGTCCAGTCCTCTTTTTCCCACACATATCTCCACAACTGTGTGGAATCTCACTGCGCTGATACTCTGGATTGGTCACTTTCCCTGCCAGTCAAGAACAAAAATGGTCAGGATGACTGTTTGTTTTCATTGTTCTCTGTTTTATCAACCTCTGTCTGCCAAGTCTACCATTGTAGTGGGACCACTATAGGACCACCACTGACTAGATATTTTTAACTTCATTGTTGCAGCAGAGGTTGATAAAATGTGAAACAACAGGTGAGCTACAGCCAGTTAACTGTAAACCTACAAAATGCTGAATCTATATACCTATACTCAATAAAGCAGAGTTTAAAGTACCCTAAATAAGAATCATAAATGAGGGTATAGATATGATGGCAGTTGGTACTTACCACAGAAGCAAGTATAAGAAGTCGGAGCCTTGAATGCCACATTCTGGCAAGCAGGACAACGCCATCCCTCACCTTTATCTGCAAAAGAGAAACACTATGATGCAGATAAACATTGCATTTAAGTTCAGGAGAAAAAACCCCATGCAATCAGCTCGGATCAAAAGCATACATACAATAAAGAGTCTTAGGCTTTTCTGCAGTTTATTACTCTACCATCAGCCTGGGAGGCAGGGGAGCGAGCCCACTTCTTGATGCAGTTCAGGTGGAAGACATGGAAGCAGCTCTGACAGCTCCAAACTGGTGCCATGACACGAATCACATCACAGCAAACCATACACTCATATTTCTCTTCGGTCAGTTGCTCAATCAAGCAGCCTAAAAATACACACACACACACAAAGAACTGTGTACAAAGAACACGTCAAATGACAGAGACTAAATATGACTATAACAACTTACTGTATAAGAAATTCTCAACATGAATATACGTTTCTGACTAAAAGCTTACTTCCTTTCACTTCGTAAAAAGAATTTTATATAATTTAATATTTTGTTAAAATTATTTTAAAAGCTTTCTCTCAGTAAAGTATCCTATGAAATAGTTATGCATAAATTACTTGAGGTCCTTTTCATCTGGTTTGATATTCAGATCGAGGTAGAGAAGTACATGAATGGCTTCTTTTATGAATGATCAACATTGCCTCTAAAATTCAGAAGCTATGTGAACATGTCATATCCTAGTATTGATTAAAGATGTATTTAATGTAAGAACTATCTTACATATGTGTGAAAAGTCTCGAACAATGAAATCTCTCTCACCTGTCTGAGTTTCTTTGCTCTTGGGGACCTCCATGCGTTTTACTGGCCCAGTCCTTCTCTCTGCTCCTACTAGTTTCCTCTGTTCCTGGTCGTGCAACCGGGGCCTTTTCCATTTATCCCTTCCACTTCCACTTTTCTGAACTACTTCCTCGTTGCCTTCTCTGCGGTCTTCTCTAAGTTTCCCCTTTTCTCCCTCCACATGGAATGGCTCTCTCTCCCTCCAGTTTCTGAGGTCACTAGGGTGAAAAGCAGGGGGTCCTGGTTTTCTGGGGTTTGGCTGCCGCCCTCCTCCACCTGCTCTCCATCCTTTCTGGTTCCTTTGTTCATGTTCCAGTTCTAGATGTTCGATCGTTGCTTGATTGGCTGCAGCTTCTCCAAATTGTTCCTGATTTAAATCCTTGTCTCTGAGTAATGGACCCCTTGCCCTCTCTCCCCTGCCTCTCTTAGACCTTTTTGGCCAGGTATCCCTAGGATCAACTTGAGAGTCTACTGTGTAGGCAGCTCCAGGAGGTCTGTGTTTATTCTCCGTATCTACAGGCCTATGAAGAGGTGGAGTGTTGGATCTTTGACCCCGGTTAGGGCCATAGTCCCATCCAGATTGGCCATTATCACTTCCATCCCTTGACCATCTTGGACCCTTTGTCCATCGGTTATTATTGCCGCCGCCGCCGCCACCACCTCCTCGCCCTCCTCTTCCCCCCCGACCTCTTATTTCATGTCTAGTAGAGGAGCCATCATGTGGCACAGCAGAATTGTTATGCGATTCATGGCTCTCCTTCGCATTCCCCACTGGGTTAGAGTGTGGCTGGGATCTATCCGAACCTCCCCATCTACGGTTGCGGTCTGGCCGTGGACGGCCTCTCCTGGAGGACGGCTGGCTGGGTTTTCCTGCTGCAAGCTCAGGAGTCGATGCCGCAGATGCTGCACTCAAGCTGACGGTGTCAACTAAAAAGTAATCAAAATACTCCTCAAAATAAAGTGGCCCCTTATAGTCATGAGTAAACCCATCACTCTGCATTTATCCCATTCACCAAGTGAAGCAGTAGGCAGCCTTAGGTACACAGGTACCTTACCCAAGTATATCTCATTGGTGCCACTGGCGTTTCTGGGATTCAAACCCACGACCTTCTGACCGATTCAGCTGCTAACATGCTGCCCATAGAATGTGTTGAGACTCTAGAGTCACCACGCTTTAACTTTCAGTACAGCATGTCACATACAACAATATGTAATGTGACAGTTATATATTTCACACAGTATGAACTCATAGGCCAAAGACAAAAACGTTTTTTTAACTAATCATCTTGAGATCAAAAGCTAGGCCTGATACAATGAACAACTACTGCATTATGCAGCAAGTGTCATACAGAGCAACAAGCTGAACTACCTTACAGAGTCTCTGGACTTTGGTTTAATAACGGTCCTACTCAATGAAAATGACACTAAACAAGAACAGGTATAATTGTTGAACTACATGTGCATCACACAATCAAATAAATACTGGGAACTATCCTTGAAATCTAACAAATGTAACAGTCACCCTTAACTTTCCCCAGCCAGTTCAGTTAGTCGGGCTTAGCTAAGTCCAAGCTAGCAAACAAGCTAACCGGTTAGCAGGGCAACATGGCTTTCACTGTTTTTACTAATAGCCCACTTCAAATATGTCTTGGTTTTTTTCTATAGACGTTTGAAAATAGATAAAGAAAGTACATGGTTTGTGACTGTCTCGCCAGTTAAGACACTAAATAAGCTGCTCTATGTTAGCCAGCTATGTTAGCTAACAGTTGCTCCGTCACCCAAAAATGACAGGTAGTGGAACATTTGGATGAAGTTTAAAGGTGTAAATTAAACATTTACCTGTCACTGCAGCTTCAGCCATCCGAAAGGACCCCCTCCTCGTTTAGAGAGGACGTTCCCGTGTGTGGGACTGGAGCCGAGTGAGTTTAAAGCAGCTCAATGTGGGGCAGAAGACCGGAGGGGTGACGAGTTGCAGAAGGGAAGTAAACGAAGGTGGCGCTCCATCCCAACTACAGTTCCATCCCAGCACAGTGCTGAAAATTGGACTGGACCCACAAAGTTTGGCACTGTTAAACAGTTTCTGCTTCTGCCTTCATCTATACTGGCCATGATCTAGTTAGTGTAGTGTCAATTTTTGCAAACACGATGTGATCAACTCTCCCAGTGGCAATGAGGATCAGTCCGAAAAGTCTTCATGCTCTCTGAATTTCAGAACTCAACTCTGATGTGATGAGGTGCTGAAGTAATTAAGTAAAGTGACCATTTGGCATATGTATTTAACCCATTCATCAAGAGCAGCCAGGAATACAGCAGTGTGTGGGGACGGGCCCTTGCTCAAGGGAACCTCAGTGGTGCCACTAGCGGTGCTGGAATGCCAACCCACAACCTTCTGATCACAGGAGCAACTCCCTAACAACTAGACCACCAGCAGCCCAGACGACCAAGAGTGTCTTTTTTCACCCAGTATTTGTGGATATAACCACAGTGTATTTCATATTTAGGGTCCCCTCGACAGAAATTGCTGTGTATCAGCGAGTTTGATCACTTTTCTTGACAACAGAGCAGATGCTTAGTTGTCATTTCGTGGAATTGGTACATTTTGCATAATCTGAGAAATAATCTGTCATAAAATCACTATAACACCAAATACATCCATAAACACAACATTAGTATGTCTTCTATAATTAATACTACCTCAGAATTAAGTAAATATTACTGTACATGGTTAATTTTGCTTTTATGTTCCATCACTATGAGCTATTTTTCATAATAGTTCATTGTAAATGTTATCTCTTTATCTCTATAAAATTTAAATCATTTAATCAGTGTCCCCTGATTTCAGGTGAACCCTGTTACTGACAAAAAAACCCCTGTAAAATTATGGCACATTTCAGCAGTGACATCATTTAAAGGAAGTTACATAATATACAGGAAGAGGATTTTCAACATTTAAAACACAAGTACATTTCTCTCTTCTGTTATTTAGAAGTTTGGTTGGGTGTTGGGTGTTGGGTTGTTGGGTATGGGGACATCATACCGCATCCCTGTTACCACTATTTTATTTTTGATGTCTTGATATAGTAATATAATTTCAAACTGTATCACATCTGCTCCTGTGACCTTGAGCATTTGCTACCTAGAGGCAAATTAGCTTGAAATTGTCAACCCTGTTACTGTTAGTCCTGACAGTCTATGATGACATATCATAAAATATCATACAATAAATATAAATAGCTGGCACTATAATATTTACAGTCACTTCATTGTTCCTTTTATATTGTCTTCTTTCAAGAAATTGAGGTGGGGAAAAACAACTTTCTATTAAAGCTTTTCAAAGTTGAAAATGTACTGATTTCGTGGAATGACCCCTATATTAATGAAATATTCTGAAGCAGAGAATACACCACAATTGATGCTGTGCTAAGGAGCTGCAATTTGGAATTAATATCATATATAAAACAAAGCATCTGAGGACACATCCACTTCTCAAAGCTACATCGTATGAAAAAAAAAAGTATGAAAATGCTGTTAAAAAAGCTGCGAGTACACATTGGATTTACGTTTATTATAGTTTAAAGATACCCCATTATTATATTTTTATGAGTATCATTCATAAATTCAATTTATCATGCAATTGTTAACTTTCAGTATTTGTTAGAGACCTTTGCCTCGCAGTTCCAGTTCTAAAGACTTTGGATTTCAGACACGTCTTGGCTGATCGACTACATCTGGAAAACGAGGAAAATAGTGAACATTTGCTTTTTCTTTAATCCATTATACGGGACAGTCGTTCTTATGCAGCAATACCATAGGAGTCTTCCTCAGCATCTGACTGAAAAGCTGAGAATGCCGGGCCTGAACACTTCACTCTGCAACTGGATTCTGGACTTCCTGCCTGTGAGACCTCAGCCAGTCAGAATTTGAAACAGCACCAACACACTCCAGAGTCCAGGGGCCAACACGATTGTGCCTAACCCTCTGCTTTTCCTAGCTGCTGACACACGACTGTGCAGCAATTCACAGCTTGAACCACATCATCAAGCGGTGATGACACAAACTTGGTAGGCTTGATCAGCAGGAACGATGGCGGTGTGATGGCTAAGCAGCTGGTGCAGAGCCAGCAACCTGTGGATATAACAAAAGAGATGGTTGCCGACTTCAGGAGGGCGCAGCCTGATCATTCCTTGCTGAGCTTCAGTGGGTTCTCACTGGAGATTGTCCAGAGCACCTTTATAATCATGCTATATTCAGACTTGTACAATAGCTGTTGCTGATGTTTTTTTTTTGCACTCTTTCATCTGGTTTGCATTGTTGTGGTGTTTCTGTTTCTGTTCTTGTGTAGCACCATGGACTTGTTGTTTCATTTCACTGTGTACTGTGTGGCTGAAATGACAGTGAACCTATTTGATTTAACTTGATCAATCCAGGACCATCACACATCTGTGAGGGCTGGTAGATGCTTTGACATGACTTGTAGACTGTACACTGTACATTCCCACACAGGCCTAGGGTAGGCCTAGAGATATATCAACATCCTCAAGAGAAGAGAGCCTTGTTTAAACAACTTTATTATTTTAAAATGTAATCAAAAGACAGTAGTTACAGAGGAGCACGCAGAGTTACAACGGCGTGTCGTTCAGCAGCTCACAGCGGGTCGTGACTCTCATGTCATGATTATCGAAAAATCCTATTATGCTGCCAATTTAGAGAAAAGTCTGCCGTTGAACAGGATATTGTCCTGATCTGTCAAACATTTGTGATTATTTCACAAAATAGTCATCAACTTTAGGATTCCATGTCATGAGCACACAGACACACACACACACACACACACACACACACACACACAAACACACACACACACGCAGAGATAAGGTTGGGTGAAATTAGTCCAGTGAAACAGGTCATATACCAAAATAAACTAAACAAAGACAAATGGCAATTGCAAAGCAGACCAAGCTGTCATTGCAGATATGACTTAATCAAATAAAGGATGCAAGGATTTCCTCTGGTGGCCATGGTTATGGGTGACCATTTCAGCAGTGGTTTGAAACGATTGAATATGAAAATACAGAAGTTGTGTGAAAAAAGGGTATCCCTATCCATCTTTATCTTTCCGTTTCACTTCTTAAGTAATACTGTTTTGTTGACCTAAACAGAGTCTGTAGTCATTTTTTTCTGCCTGAATTTGTTCAGAAAAAGATTCAGGTTTAGAGTTTTCCACTTAGCTCATATGTAGTTGATTGGCCAAGATCTTTTTCTTCACTTTAGCCTGGATACAAGTTTTTTTTTTCCTGGACCGGTACCACATGACCCACGGCCCGGTACCGGTCCGCAGGCTGCACAGGAAAAAAAAAATCGTATGAAAACGCTGTTAAAAAAGCTGCGAGTACACATTGGATTTACCTTTATTATATTTTAAAGATACCCCATTATTATATTTTTATGAGTATCACTTATTTGTATAAATACGTATATTTATCTGCCACTCCTTAAAGGGAGGGCCATGAAAATAGTTTCTGATATTAAACCGGTCCATGACCAAATAAAGGTTGGGGACCACTGGTTTAGAACACAATATGACTTGCTGTAAAAATGAACAAAACTTCAGACAGCAGTTTAAGACAACACCAGGACTGAACAGGACTGATCTGGAACAGAGTCTCTCAAATTTAAGACAATTATTGCCACAAAAAACTTTAGATCTGCACTACTCCTGATCTGGTTTATGAAATCAGACCCTCTTGTCCAAATATACTGCCTGCAAGTTTTGTTCAGGTCAGTACTTTTCAGTAAAGTTTTGCTTAGCTCACACTAAATGATGTTCTAAACCACAACCACCCAAATGAAGAGTTGGATTTAGTGGGTTAAAAGACATTTTGGGAGTGTATGACTGAAAAGGCAATTGTTAACTTTCAGTATTTGTTAGAGACCTTTGCCTCGCAGTTCCAGTTCTAAAGACTTTGGATTTCAGACACGTCTTGGCTGATCGACTACATCTGGAAAACGAGGAAAATAGTGAACATTTGCTTTTTCTTTAATCCATTATACGGGACAGTAGTTCTGATGCAGCAATACCATAGAGGTCTTTGGTCTTGATCATACCCAAACACCTGTTCAACAAATATTAGTAGTCTGTGCTATGAGTATAGTGGAGGAAATGAATGCAGCAAGATGTATTCAAACCGTCATTTAACTGTTTAACAATATATTGCTATTGAAATGATTGCAAAAATGATTGGAATTCCAGACTATTTTAAGCATGAACTTGAGGGGCTTTTACAATCTTACATTCCCTATAAACACTCCAGTAGTAATAAGAACACTTTGGAAATTTGGAAGTGAAATATTGAAACATGACCAGCCAACACATATGAATATATATAGCAACAGTTGGACAGTCTCATACAAAAGGCAGCCCCAGTCAAATGCCATGTTCTGTTGATTGCGTATGTGTCCTTTGCAGGGAACAAACCTAAATATGATATTTTTTCCTGCAATTTCTACTGCGCAAATATATTATTCTGCTGAGTTGAAATATTTTTGAGAGTAAAACATCAAATAGAAAATGTGTTTTTACACAGGCCTTACTGAATATTACATATACATGTATATCATCCGACTGGGGGGGCCATACTTGTGTCACTGTATCAAATATATGTTTTCACTAAAATGGTCACTGGTACGTCTATTGCAGGACATTATTTTGCATGTACCATGTTTAAGCATTTAAAATATAATCAATGAAATCTGGCACAGTAACCCCAAAACCAATAACATCTGCAGATGTGAAGAATTTCCAATCAGTGCGTCGAAGGAAAAATGAATGCAATTCATCCGAAATAGAAATCATAAAAGGAAATGAAATCAAACATAGGCTCACACACATTTACTTACACAGGACACAAAAATACACACACATCTCACAAGCGCCTGTCTTGTAACTTTGCATTAGTAACACAAAGAACTCCCAAACAAATAAAAAAATAATATATGTGCATTAAAAGGATCTGTGCAAAAATGTAAAATATGGTTCAGCTCTAGGCATGGAAAAGTTGAGCAGTACTGTACTGTTGGCAGATTGGTCACAGTAAGCAAACCTTTCCCAGTTGTAGCAGTAATTGAAAGCAGAACAATTTTTTTTGTATGCAACTGCATTATAAATTTAAGCAAGAAAGTCTGTATTAAAGGCTATTCCTCCAAAAACTGAACTTCATACTGAAAACTCAAAGAAAGAAAAAAAATATCATTGTGAAAAAATAACACCCAGAAACCCGTTGCAAATATATATAAAGTTCTAGATAAGTCCTCCTAATCATAAATTGGAGATGTACATCTGTGATTTTCCTTTTAAAGAGGTTTTTGGACATCGTGGGAGTGTTTTCCTTTTCAGATAAAAGGAAGGGACATATTCGATCTGGAAACATTAAAGCGCTGAACTCATCTGCTCCAAGATCAAAATGTGTCCCAGTGCAGCCGAGGCTTTGGGCGCTGTTCCTCGGTCAGATCCAAAGCTCATCCGGCAGTTCAAATATGAGGGCCAAAGCTGATCCAGAGTCAGGGCTTTTACATCTCTTCTTGTGGCTCATTTTATAGTTGAGCTGTTAAAACGTACCAGTTATTGATCGTCAGATGCTTCTGTGTCTATCCTCAGGAAGCGCATTTGCTCCATACTGTCATTTCATAGCTGGAGGGATGATGAAGCAGGGACATTTCAGTTGTTACGTGGATGAGTAAATTTGAGGAGGAAGCAGGGCAGTGTATGGGCTCACAAGGGTGCAGGTGGAGACCTCAGCACTGCTCAGACTCAATAAAGCCCTCCTTTTCCTGGCCAACAGGCTCCACCTCAGCGTACGCCGGGTGACCAGAACCACGACGGAACTTCATCGCAGGCCACCGGCTGGGCCGCCGCTGTAGAAACATAATCGAGAATAACATTACAGAGATTTGATTGTGAGCAGAAGTTGAGAGGTGTACCTCAATACTAGGGGTTTTAACTGAACCAAAAAATAAGCTACGAATGTCCACGGTCCTAGATCAGAGTCCCGGAAAGAGTCCTGGTTCAGGAGAACAAATAACATTGACAACTATTTTAATGCTTTTCTAACAGTATGGAGGAAAAATGTAAAAAAAAAAAGAATCTCCATTTTATAAAAATATACATAACTAATATTAATATTTCCCCAGCCAAAAAATGGTTCTAGCAGTTTTGAATGAAATGAATATTATTGTTATTTTCAACTGATTCTCAGTGGAATTATATGCTTTTCAGCCAATCCGACTGAGCAATCAAAACAAACTAGGGCTGTAACGGTACATGTATTCGTACCGAACCGTCAAGTACATGGGTCACATGGGTCATGGGACATGATGTCTTTTGGAGAATACATGGTATGACAGAGAATGACACTTGAAGTAATACAAAATCACAGAGGGACCAAAAAGCGCAAGTAAATCATAAACCTGGGTCGTAGTGTGGTGCAATAGTGTCACCTACTGGCG
>JBBPDH010000011.1:13703845-13714046 GCA_037974565.1 Clupeocharax schoutedeni | reverse complement strand
CTTTACAAAATGAAATAAATGTGAAGTAAATATGTATGTGTGAATGAATGTGTGCCCCTGATGAGCAAGCCAAGAGTAATGGCGACAGTGGCAAGGAAAAACTCCCTAAGATTACGTCGAATACGTTGAATAATCGCAGCAGCACTACTGAGGTTTGAGAATAGGCAAAGAGAACAGGGCAAGAGAACAACACAAGCATGCTTTAAAAAGGGGCTAATCCAAATGATGAAAAGAGGGTTTATAAAAAAACTATAAAAAAGCTAATAAATCTAACAGTTGGTAAATAAAGAAGTAAGTAAAACAAGATGACAAAGGGCCAACATCTAATTTGACTATGTTTATGCAGCTACTGTTCACTGGCTGTTGTTTCCAGGCTCTCTTTAATCAGTGTAATGGATGTATTTATGACTGTATCAATAACCATGTCGCTCTGCTTTCCCCTGTATGCTTGCTAGACAGAAGCTGCATTGAGGGAAGAAAGCGGCTTGGCAATTTTTGAAAAGGTACCTCAGTATTTGAGTAGTAGGTGTTCCAAGAGGAGCGAAGGCTCTCCTGCCCACCGATGTCCCACATTAAGAAGTGTGTATTTTTCACCACGATCTCTTCAACATTGCTGCCGATCGTTGGAGATGTGTGCACAACCTCCTTCATCAAGCTGCAAAACCAACAGAAGCACTTAAATAAATAAGTCCCATTACTCAGAAACACAGTGAGAATAAACCTACGATAAAAAACCAGACATTACTTACAACTGATAAAGAATGGTCGTCTTTCCAGCGTTGTCAAGACCCACGATGATCACCTTGTGTTCTGCAGGCCATAATACACAATACATTTTAAAGTAAAATTTAACTGTTTTACAGTGTGTGTACAATTAGTATGTATATAAAACTGGGTTAATGCAGTTCAAATAACATTAAATAGTAAACTAAAAGTCATTTTTATGTTGATCGTGTGTTCTCAACCATTTCCAAATCCCATAGACAGACAGTACTGCTTGTAATTACCATCAAATTCTTGGCTGGCCCAATACTACCTGAAATTAAATCAGGTTTATGAATATGCAAATATAACATAACTAATTCTACCTTTATGAAAATTTAATTAATTTATTTATTAACTCTGAAATTACAAAAGAGAAAGTGTTGATAAAAGTGATAATCCATTTGGGTCCCCTCCATGTCTGATCCAACAAGCAGCTAAAAGGAGCTTAAATTAAGGGATGTTTTTCCAGTAGCTATTAGCTATTCCCACGGCTATCCAGGGGCTTTTAAAGTAGCAGAGAACCTTTCCTGTCATTCAGAACACATTTACTTCCTTCCTCTCTTAAAGCTTACTTCTGTTGTTTCGCTCTATGGTCACCCTGGGCACATTACCAGTCAGATATGTTCTCCTGAGGCGTAGACTCATGCACACCTACTCTGTCTCAGGTTGTAACACTGCAGCGTTAGCGTAGTTAAGTATTTTTGGTCAGGATCAAAGCTGGCAAGTCAACCTAAGGCCAAGCCTTTGAGGGTGACTAGAAGGATTTAGATACAAGCCAATGGACGGAAGCCAGGTCAGATCATTTCTGTGTGTGGTCTGACAGCTGAACAATACAACACAGGACGCTACATCATTATTACTTCCTCAAGGATGAGTGAGCAAGACTGGGACTTGCTCTGCAAAACTGGATAGTGAAGAAAAAAAACCAAACAAGCAAAGAAACACAATATACTGACACCCAGGTCTGCTCATCTGAACAATATTCTGAGAAAATAGAACGACAGAAGAGCTGTTGTAATTTTATAAATATTATAAAGGAGGTTATCATTTGGGAAAAAAATTATGAATTGAATAGCTAAGATGGAATCATGATAAAAACTAGAACTAATAAAATCCATTTAGAAATTGAAATAAGGTCATATTCCAACTATAACAATTTCAGAGTAAACAAACAGCAACTGAGGAAATCATTACAGATGTGGGAAAAATCCTACAAATAAACGAAGAAAAAAAAAAAAGAGAATCTGTAGACAGCAGTGGTGGACGAATTTACAGATGAGCCAGAGGAGAAAAAAAACATATACAGCATGAGTCGAAAACATCTCAGGCTGAAAAAAAGAGCAAGGCTGGAATTTGCGGAGAAGCAGAAAGATGAAAGAGAGGAAAAAGGGTTTATGTGCGGCTGAGATGAAGATACACCTGGGTGAAAAGGGTGTGGAAAAGGGGGAGAACTCCTAATGAACCCTAGCAGATGAGTCAGTGTTATGGCTTGGGCATGCTCGGCTGCCTCTGGAGCTGGCTCTCTGGTTTTGACTAATATAAGAAAAATCCCCAAATTCAATGGGCAGAAGTTCTAAAGAAGTTCTTAAGAACGCTGCAGCTGGCCGGAAACAAACAGCGCACACAGACACAGCTTTAAACTGCTCAGGACACCTCATTTAAATCTATCTGGAAACACATCAGCAACCTGGTACAGCTAGTGAGGCAGTTACTACACATAAGGGCTTTAGAACCACATATAATATACTTACAGAATATCCCAGTATTTATACTCAGCTGAAACTGATTTTACATCATTTCAAGTGGATTAACCTGAAGAAAAAATACTAAGAAACAAAATGGCATTCTGCGTTTTTGTCTCATTTATCTTTATTAATAAATTATTTATGATCGAAAACACTTCATCATCCTAATGACTGTGCTTCTCAGGGTATAAGTGACGAATGAGTGCAGCCTAAAACGAATGTTAGAGTACACAACAACTCCTGTTTGTGTGTGATGAATGAATATGAGATGTTTTAGAGAGTGTCATGCTGTGAAACGCTGGATAATGAGAACTGCTTGAGACACTAATTCAGGGAATTAGGAGAGAGAATGGGATTACTAATCCCATTCTCCCGAGACCTCCTTCTACAGTCAGCTCAGGGGAATTAGGCCACCACTATCCGGCTACTTCTCTCGGAGCTCTACTTGGATAGAGCGAGAACAGGGAACGTATTTATCAGTTCCAGAAGCGGAACAAAAAATCTAGCAACATGGTTTTTGTTGGTGACGTGTTTTGTGCGTTAATAATTCAGACAGACTTCAATGTCTATTTGGCTCCAGTCGTTACACTGCATCCTACAAAGTCATATATGGCAGAGACGCAGTTTAAGATTGGGGGTGGCAAGCAGATACGAAAGTCAAGAAAGCGAGAGCCACAAAAGTCACAGAACTGGGATTTCACAGCAGCATGACAACAAACCACGAAATGAAAATTAACTAAACTGTATGAGAGTTCAGCTTATTTAACTAGCTAATGTCTGTCAAATTATGTTAAATGCTCCATTTAAAACAGAAAAGGAACATTTCAGTTCCAGGACTGGTGATGGGAAACACTGTATTAATCACTAACAGAAATATATCATTAGTTGCAGTGCCGCAATCAATTAGCCAGCTAGCTTCTATAAACACTGTTTACTGCGCGTGTGCACACCTATATGTCTTTACAGTAGGGACGCATCGATACCGATACCGGTATCTGCTATCGGCCTCGATACCACATTTTCTAAAGTACTCGTACTCGTTAAACGTCCCCCGATACCGGGGGCCGATACCATGGTCTGAGAAATGTCTGTTTGAGCGGCGCGTAAGGGGTTAATTACAGGTGCCGAGTGCCCGCCCCCAGCCCCCGGCTGCAGCTCAGAGCGTGGAGAAGGAGAGGCGAGAGATGTCAGCCGTGTGGAACTATTTCAAAGTGAATGAAGACGACAATACAAAGAAGGACTGCAAATTGTGCTCAGAGAAATTGTCCAGAGAAGGCCCAAAAGGTAGCGCATTTAACACAAGTAATTTAATCAAGCACCTAAAATCACAACACAACGAGTACAAAGAGTTTACCCACGCTTCTAAACCAACACAACCCACGCTGCAGCAAACTCCTGCAAGACGAGAGAAAATGTCCAGAGACACGTGCTGTGAAAATACGTACTCGGTATCGGTATTGGCGAGTACTGAAATGCAAGTACTTGTACTCGTACTCGTTTTCCAAAAAAGTGGTATCGGTGCATCCCTACTTTACAGTCAACCTGAAATCAAAATGGGGTTTATCCAACTGTCCCCTAACTCCATCAAAATGTAATGATACAGGAGACCCCCCCTCTAACCATTAATCTAATTTTGATTACATCACTGTGTACCAGTAGGTGGGTGAAAGTTTCACTGGTAACGTTTTTCAGTGGCAGTCCACCAACACATTTACGCGCGGAAAATAGCGTTTACATGACGTTCGGTTGACGTTCTGGAGGACCAAATACGTCCCATGATTCTGTATGGCAACTGCAAAAAAACACGTTTTACAAAAAACGTTGGACGTTAATCCAACCCAACTTGTGGAAGAAGTAGAACAGAGACCAGTGCTGTGGGACATCTCCTTAGCAGAATATAGTGACCGCTACAAGAAGAACAAGGCTTGGGAGTCTGTTGCTGAGCGGCTGAGAGTAATTACTGCCCCCACAGGTAAATTCAAGAAACTACAGATTGGGCGTCAGACTAACGCCAGTCGAACACCTTGCTGACGTCGATCAAGCGTCGCTACCAAACGCCACAAAATCGCATATGGCGTTCAGAGTGTGTTCATTTCGAACGTCCGTGTGGACGAGGCCTAAACCTCTTGATCCAGAAACCTAGTTCATTTCACCACCATCTCCCAACTTCTTCACCAGTCTCTGAAGTTCATAGACCACTCCGGCTACTGCGTTTCCCAGACAATATTGGAAATAAGTCAGGATATGTGAGGTAATTATCTGTAACCAAACTGCAAGCCTAGATTTTATTACAATATGTAATGCCTTTGTATTGATCCTGAGGAGGATCACAGTATCACAGTACCATTCAGCGTGGATCAAACACAGTAGTAGAATAGAATAACAAAGAAAATCCTCCTCATGTCAATAAATGCAATACAGATGTTGCATTAGTCAATTCTACACTGTGCAATGATTATTTAAGTAGCATGCAGTAAAACAGGAATAGTGAGGAAGACAGAAAAGGTAACTGTCCATTGGACAATGATTATACACACTGTACATAAATCTGAGATGATTCAAGGTTATCCAGGTGCTGAATTATACTAGATCAGAACTTTCAGTCAAACGGGAACCTCCAGCTTAGGGGCACAGATAAGTAATGGCCAATCATCGTGAAAGGTATTGATGAAGCTCTGCTTAGTGTATTGATCTGCCCATCGGTCTACTGTGAGGCAGATTCAATCGGACGTATGAAATGACTTTCGCTCTTAAGTACATGCACTTCTCTTAAGCCTGCTAGGTTCTTAATTGTAATGTAATGACAGCTAGCTTTGTTATGCTTTAAAACCTCAGGAAAGTCACAACGGTTTCAGACCACTTTTGGTGGTTATGCAGCAACTACAGCTTCTAAAATACCACAAATGGCATCTTCTCGTGGGTCCAGCACAGAGATCTTACAAGAACATCTGTCAGACATTCCAGGGATCTGCAGATTGTGTTTGGAATGTTTGTTCAGACCTAGTCCGTTCTACAACAGCCTTTAAAATAGCCAAAAGCAAACCCTACAAATAAAGCACCTCCTCAAGATCTGGCAACCTTTTTATTACAGGCTGCAATAAGTACCATTTAGATCCTAAAATCAAATAAAAGTATATTCAACTTTCTAAAAAAGGGCCAGAGCTAAGAAAAATTCAGCTCAAAACTCTTTCTTTACAAACTTCTGAAAAACTGGACAAACCATCTGAGGAAACTAGGCAGCTTTCAACAGCTGCTTCACCCAAGTTCCTGCTGCTCAGGCTAAGAATAATATGGCAGGAAGACACTAAAAAAAACAGCATTCACATAATGGGAAGACAATATGGAAGCAACACGCCATTCTTGAAAACCTTCCGTATGGCGGGTCACCCACGGCATCGAGCCTTCTGTCACATCCTTTGAGTCAGAAACCCCGGCGTCTGTTCAAAAGCACAAAAGTGCTGGGGGGTTGGGTCAATAGAGTCTCGTCCACATCTCCACCACGAACAATCTGACACTGTCCCACACCACTGGAGTCACTGAGATTAGGATAAACCTAGAGATAACTATGGATTGGTCTACCTGCTGAGTTCATTTCCTGCTATAGATTTTTCTGGTAATAATAAAAACCATTATGATATTTAGGTTTGCATCAGTAAAGTCAATCATCTATGCTAAAAGAATGTCTTACAAACTTGACAATAGCTTTAACAGAGGGGTATTTACTTCAATTTATGAATTTTGTTCTTAGATGAAACCAGCTAATGCAGTTATCTAAGCTTTTCATCATGCTAAGAATCAATTCTGTTGTATGTCACTAACATAATGCCCGGTCCTGAACTTAACATCAGTCCTGAGCCCTTCCCTACTGCATCAAAAATAAGAAAAACTAAACAAACATGCAGCCTCAAAGGCCACGGCGCACTTTTCACAGGACATCACGTTTCAGAATTGGGGAGGGAATATACTTGGATGAGGATTCTGACCAAGTCCTCCTCTTGCCAGAGGGCTGACAGGTCCGGTGCTACTTTAAATCCCCTAATTTTGGTGAGAAGATCCAGGTAAGGAGAGTATTCTGGTCGGTAAAGAGGCTCTCAGAAGGAAGTACAGTATGTGGGTTGTAGCCAATTTCAACATCCTATGTGAAACTGTGGTTGACCACTTATTTATTCAACGACTGCATGATGTTCTAGTGGGTGTAAAATGATCCCTTATACTAAGACACTAACACAAAGAGAGCAACTACGCAGAGGATGTTAGCTAAACCAGATGTTTTAGTAGCCAGCTGTGGAAGCCCTGCAGCACCTTTAACCAACACCGTCTGCTAGCGTAGTTATGGCTGTATAGTCTTTCTGCCTTGACATGCCCCATAGACCTGAATGAAATGTTGCTGTTTTACAGGATTCCATCTTTCTATCACTTCCAGCTTGATGTGAACAGTCTGTGGAGGACAGACATGTTACTCGAAGTAGTAAAAGCCCGCTAAACAGCGCTGGTTCATTATTAGCCGGATAGCTAACTAGAACCTCATTTTTTTGAGTCATAAGTGAAAAGAGAGAATTCACAAGCTTACCTTGATTACAGAAAAAACTCCAGAGCTTGGCCACAATTAGACCCATGTCTCCTGTGTGTTTATTTGGTTTAATTGTTAGGAGTCGGCCTCTGTCTGTACAGCTGCAGGCTAGCCCGTTATATTCATGTGGAGATAACGCAGCTACAGTCTCATTTTCTAGTCGGCCAGGTCAACAAGGACTCACACCGACATTACGGGCAGATTGAGAAGTAAATGGAAATGTAAATAAACCTCCCGGTCCAGTCAGTTCAATCTATGCCTCTTCAGTTCTTTGTCTGATGTGGAGAGCAGCTGCGCCTCCACTTCATCCCTCCACCCGGAGCGGAGGAGCAGGCACAGGCTTTAATCCTGCTGCGGCTCTCTTACTGCTCCAGGGATCCAGCCGGGGCTCCAGCATGGACTGAACGCTGCAAAATCCGTAGAGGACGCCTCTAATTAACTCCCAGATCCTTTTGAGCCAGGATTGGGACCTTTGTTTCAAAATATCTATACAAAAAAAGAATGAAACTTTGTGCAGGAACACAGATGACAGACTGTTGCACAGAAACTCCTCCAAGCACTCACACAAGCACCATCCCCCAACCATAAACCCAGCCGAGACCGCCCCGTTCTTCTCTGAGGCTTGCAGACCACAAAAGGTTCAGTATCGTCACCTACTGTGTTGGAGCTGCAGGATTTGTTCCTGTGGGTAAGACAGCTTTTATTATATCAGTTATGCTGCTTTTATTTTTTCTTTTGTTCTGTCCACTTTGCTTACAATGCAAATTTCCTACTTATTGGACAAATAAACACTTATCCCATCTGATCTTAGATCCTCGCAGAAACTACACTTCCCGTGAGCCCTCGCTTCCAAACACGCCCAGTGATGACGTGTGAGGATGCGGTTGTGAAGAAACGAGTAATATTTGACAGTGTTTTTCCTCATCGGTTCATTAATGCAAAAGAGCGAGCAGTAGGTTAGTAAAGATGTTTGGATTGTGGGCTGTTCAGTACTGAGTCAATTAATGATTCTGTCTGAAGTCTCTTAGTACATATAGGAAATACACCGCGGTGCTGTCAGTATACAAACTCTGTGTATACTGTGTAAACTAGTGAAATGGCACAGGATGAGAGGTGGAGAAGAGTGACAGGGGTGGTTTGTGTGGTGGAAAGTAGGGGAAAGAGTGACAGGAGTGAATAGTGCATTGGAATGGGTGGAAAAGAGAGTGCAGGCAGAGTGGAATGGATGGAAAAGAGTACAATGCTGGGAGAAGGATGCTGAGGATGGAGCTGCAGAGAAGAAGAAGGCCTAGTCAGAGGTTCATGGATGTGCTGAGGGAGAACATGCAGGCAGTTGGTGTGAGAGAGGAAGATGATAGAAGAAAATTGAGAAGTTAATCCACTGTGGCAACCTCTAGTTTGGAGCAGCCGGAGGTAGAAAAAGAAGAAATTGCTCAGGACAATGAGCCTTCAGAGTGTAGACTGTATTCAGATTCAGAGATCAGATCATTTCATGAATGAGTAGGAGCTGCAGCCCTCAGGCATGTCTTACCCACTCAGGGCTGAGGTTTTCTTTTATTTCCATCTACTTTCCAGTGTCTATGATGCCCTTCAAGAAGAAAAATATTTTCCCTCAGATAGCTTTAAGACCTGAGGTGCATGAATATCTCCATAATGAATTCACAAATAAAGAGGTAAGCAGTGACATCGTATCTGTGGTTGCCTTTCTTTTATAACTGTAATACTTGTTACCTATTACATGCGTTTCTGTTGTGTGATCAGTGTTTTCTCTCTCATTTGGAGCTGGTGTCTGAACTGGGGCAGCAGGAGGCTGAGCAACTGTTTGAGTCTTTGCTCTCCTGTCTGTCTCACCCGCCATCATATACCTGCCTGAGAGCCAGCACACACCTGTACAGCCTACAGGACATTCAACACAGACTGGAGGAACACCTCACACAGGTGTGTGTGGGTGTGGGTGTGCATTCTTGTCTATACACATGAGGGTTAAGAGTAGAAAAATACACTATATGGACAAACGTATTGGAACCTGACATTACCTCAACAGGGACTTTAATGACATTGCATTCAAATATCGACTTTAATATGGAGTCGGTCTGCCTTTGCAGCTATAAAAGCCTGTGGGAATTTGTGTCCAATGATTATGTAGAGCATTTATGAGGTCAGACACTGTCTCCATTCCAGTTCATCCCAAAGCTGTTGGATGGGGTTGAGCTCAGAGCTGCCAGTCAGGTGCCGAACTCATCCAGCCATGTTTTTATGGAGATTGCTTGGTGCACTTCCTCCAACTGTGTCCAATGTTGGAGTCATGGCATCGTCAAAACTATCTTGTCCTGAATTTAATTATTAAGCGGTGTGTCCCAATACTTTTGTGTAGCATATATGATGTATGCTAATATTCTGAGTGTACTTGCAGGCAGTGCTGACTTCACACCTTCCTCCACAGCTGTGTAAGTGATTCCCAATCTTATCCTCAAAGGGTCTGATGTATAGGCAAACGTTTTCATTCCAACAGAGCAAGAGCTTATCTGATCAGTTGTTTGATCACTGAGACTGCCTGATCTGAATAAAATCTGTGGATAAGATTGGGCGCCCCTGCTCTAGAGTGGTAATAATGTTCAGATAGACCTCACAATGATTAATATATAGTTGGCACGCATCAAAATATAATAGCACAATGTATAGTTTAAGAAATCTGCTTTCATTTGCAGGGGAACAAGTCGAAAGAAAAATGAACCCAATATTTAATGGCCCTTACCCAGGCACTTAATGTCTCTAGAAAGAATTTGCACATTAAAATTTGGCTTAAAGCAATGGTTTAGTGAAAAATTCAACTTTTGACACTAAGCCCAGATGTAGTCTATCAGCTGAGACAAGCTTGGAGCCCAAGTGCTTGAGAAGTGTAGCTGTGAGGCCAGTATTGTTAGACATAGTAGAAATCAACACCTAAATATTTTCTGTTAAGACTTCCTGTTGAGTCTTGTTAAGTACTGTTAAGACAGTAATTTAGGTCAGGATCAGACATTTACATTTACATTTATGATTTATGATTTACATTACATTTATCAGACGCTTTTATCCAAAGCGACTTCCATTCCCTACCTACAGGGGACAGTCTCTCCCT
>JBBPDH010000011.1:13692108-13703745 GCA_037974565.1 Clupeocharax schoutedeni | reverse complement strand
ACACACACACACACACACACACACACACACACACACACACACACACACACAGACACACACACACACACACACAAACATTCATTAATATAGTGAAAAATAACCCTTAAAGAGTAACTGCACCACATAGATTAAGCATGCATGTCTCTTTCTCTAAAAGGAATACTCCGATTTTGTGAGCCTAATCTGCCACATGTATAACACATACCACAGACAGTCATTTGGACACATTTCTGCATAATTTGGTTAAATCATTTTTTATAGAAGCCATTGGGCAGTTACTCCAGCATCTGCCCATAGACTTCTATTACAACTGTTATTTGAATCGACAAGCCTTCTCTCCTTTTTCTTGGTGCAGGGTAATGTAATTACTGTCTGTGGTCATTACTCGTATGCTACAGACGTTGCAGATATGTTTGAGTAACGCTGGAGTACTCCTTTAAAAACCCACACAATTCCAACAACAGGACTCCAAATTCAGACACTGTGTTTTGTGCATAAAGAACAGAAGACCACTGCAAACCACTGCAAGACAGATCAAACACAGAGAAAAGGTTTCAGTCAACCTTCACACTCAGTTTAAAACTCAAATCTCTCTATGATCATGCTGCATAATTAGACTTTATTAAACTTAAACTGTAATTAAAATGGATGGGATTTGTTCCATATTGGCCGGTCATTGCAGCCTCACTGGACTTACATAAAACTAGAATTGAGTCTGAGTGCGAAGGCGACTGACCCTCTCTCTCTCTCTCTCTCACACCAGCAAACTCACACTCACCGTGACTGAGGCTACCCATCTGCAATTGGAGTAGCCTCCTCACTCTAAACATGAGCCATAGCAGTCAATAAAGAAATCAATATGTTCAGTATACAACATGCACCGACACACAAGTGAGCATCCTCGCATATTCGATATGCATTTGTTTTCATACACTAACTGTGATTTGAGATAAACAAATGAATAAATAATTAGGGTTCAGCATCCGGCATCCCAACAATGTTTGTCAACAGCAGTGAGGTTAATCTGTAGATCAATGATGAGGATGGCTTTCAGAGATACCTCAGTGATCCTATACATTACACTCCTTGCACCCGCAAACCTCGGATAAACTCAATCGCGTCTTTCTATTCAAGACTTTCTTATTCCCTGGTATCTCATCTTATCCCTCCTTTCTCCCTAAATAAGAAGTTTGGACCTCCCCTTCAGTTCCAAAGGCCATCTTTCTTTATTCTAGTTTTCCATCTGAAATCCACTTATGACATGTCGGTGAATTCTGTACCAAATCCATGTTTCTTGTCCCTTAGAATGAAACAACTTACAGATAAATTACATTGACCATCTCCTTACAATTGCCTCTACCAAAGGGTGGGATGTATTGGGTTCTGCAGTTACATCATTTATTCAGTTCTTAAAGTTGATGTCATGGAAGCAGAAAAATGGACAAGTTTAAGGACCAAATTGTGATGACCCTGTGCATGTGAATGGGATAGAGCTAAAGTGACATGATTATATTAAAACCTTATATATAATTGTTGGATACTACTGCAAAAAAAAGTCAGGTTTTCTTGAAAATGACCCCAGTTTAACCATTCTTCCCTGCCCTCCCTATATCACCGTTCTGGTGTATTGGTGTATGAGCACCTGGAGCTGCAGGTTGGACAGCGGTTCTGGACTTGTTGGCTGAGCAGCAGTGGCAGTGATGACTTTGTCTGCGAGCGGATTAGCTGGAGAGCTGCTGGCTGGATGAGTGGACTTCCAGTAGGCCTCTAGGTAGTCAGCCATGTGCTCGCAGGCATCTTCTAACTGATTCTCATCCAGGATTATATCAAAGAGCTCCTGGGGCAGAGAAAGGTCAAAAAAGGCAGGTGAAAGGAACATGGTGAGAGATCAATGGATACAAGTAAAAATGACGAAGAGAACCAAAACAAAAGGTGAAAGAGAAGACATAACAGGAAGCAAGAGAGGCAAAATTGTAAATGAGACAGCCATGACTGATTTAATCAAGCTTCTTTCACTTTACACAGACTCCTCAGTGGGCTATTAGAAGACTGAATATAAATAACTTTTGTAAGTTACTGGAGGCAGAAGTGAAGCCCAGCTATGGGTTATGAAACTGCTGGAATTGGTGTCAGAAATAAGGTCACCCATTTGCTCATTTCTTACATTCATTCTGTATGAATTCAAAATCAAACGGATTATTCACAGAAGCCTCAAGGGATGTAGCCCACATAGGGCTTTGGGGCTTGAGCTAAGACTGGGAAATGCTGAATACCCCCCCTGCACACACACACATACATCAACCACTGTATATTCTCACTGTTAGATGTGTAAGATGTAATATTATATGTTGTATGTCTGTTTGTCTCTCCATACTCACGGGGGGGCACTGAGCCAGTTTGTCTGCAGCCACCATCTGTACATTGAGGTGTTTAGCCTGAGACTTCCCTCTAGATTTGATCAATCTCTGCAACACCTAAAAACCATCATCACAGCAATATCACATGGATATAACATACTGGCATCACATAATGCATTGCTAGGACCTTGTAAAGTGTGACAGCTCTTCCAGGTCTTATAAGGGAGATGTGGGGTTACATGTGTGTACTGTTGATGTTTATTATTGCTTGTTGTTGCTTTACTTGCCTTTATTACTAAGGAAATATAGGAAGAGAACGTTGAGAGAGATATGAGATAGGGAAGTGTATGAGGAGTGTAATATGAGTGTTTTGTTGTCTTTGTGCATTTCTTTATTCTTACTGACATTTCAGTGATAAGACTGAGCTATCATACCATACAAGCTCTTAATGCTGCATTACATACAGAAAGCACATACACACCCTTGTATTGGTGAAAAGATTATTAGAGACAGAAAGCTGAAAGAGTGACAGAGTAGATGAAGTGACTCGTGTGTACCTTCGGTGAGGAGATCTTGACATAGACGATGATAGGAGCGAGTGAGGTCTTGCCCAGTTGAGCTGGATGGTTTATAGTGTCAGCATCCAGGACCACCAACTGCAGCGTCCGTGCCAGCTCGAAAATCCTCTCAATCTCACTCTGCACCTCAGCTAATACACACACGCACAAGGGAGGGTATCAGGAGTGTGGGACCATCAGTGATGAGATAAATCAGTGATTCCTTGAAGTGACAGCTTGGCAAAAAACATATTTACAATTTCCCGGGAGGGTGCTTAAGTGTGGGTGCGGATGGAGTTGCACTGTTTCAGTAGAGAGTACGGAATGGGATGGCGTTCAAATGGGGCAGGGCCGGGGGTGTTTCCCTGTGAATTTCTCCGGACTGGAAGGTAGCAGCTGGTGCGAGCTGCGTTAGTTTGGTGGTGGTGGGACAGACAGTGCGTGAGCTACGGGATCAGCCAAGACATTTGTTTACGTTTGGTGTCTGAAGCTTCCTACTTATGTTTTGCGCTGGAGCTACGGCCATTCAAACATTTGCTTAAATTGTCACACAAGTCTCAAACTGTGTTCAGCAATCTGGAGCAGAATTGCGTGGTTTTTAACAATGTATAGCTATTTAAATGAAGAACAGCACGCATTTAGCTACAAAAAGTATCAGCAGCCTTCCACAAGCCTGAATTGTGTACATGGTCCCTGCTTCTGTGTTTCACACATGAATACAGTGCTTTTAACAACTCAGACTTGTGGATTGTCACGGTGATCATTTAAACATGCAGTTTGCAGGATTGCTGTTTAATGGGGTACAATCTTTCTTGTTAGCTATATTAGCCTTACGTGTGCTATACCTGTTTGAGTATTGCATCATTTTTGGCCAATATGTTGATTTAAATAAACCTTTTGCTTCAACATGAAAAGAATCTTTGGGATATTCTGTGTCACTTTTAGAAATCTTAGTATATATATATATTTACTCACTGAAACACTGAGCTGTGGTGCATTTGACAGGTTTGTATGTGTGTGTGTGTGTGTGTGTGTGTGGGTATGTGTGTGTGTGTGTGGGTGTTGGATGGTGATTGTACAAGAGATTACCACCAGTGCAATCAGGAGGTCATGCTGTAAGAATGTCTTTGATCTTAATCATGCCTCGTTAATCAAGCCAAACTAACAATCATAACGAGCTTCCTGCTCTCTCAATCTCACTCTCTCTTTCTCTCTCTCTCTCTCCATTTCTCTTCATCTCTTCCTCTTTCTCTCTCTCTCTGTCTCATCCAGACACCAACACACATCCTATAAAATCCCTCACCCCCGCAACTTCCTTATGAAGTTCTCATGGCCTCTGTGTATCTCAAATATTGGTAGAGGAGAACGTCATGTTTTGCTATCCAAACCTATTATTTTATTAAGAACAGTTAAAAAAAGTACAATTAAATATTAGGCTGCCTTTTCTGTAATGTGGTGTTACAAACCTGTGTAAAGGCAACTGTGTTAAATATGTGATACCACAATGAAATGTGAAATGTATCATAATATGCATTGTACCAATATCACACAGCAGCAAAACACACAGAAATGCACTCACCCAGGTTGGAGCGTGTGTTGGATCGTTCGATGATGGCGTGCTTACTGGGGTTATTCAGAACAGAGCGCTTGGCCAGAGAAATGTCAGCCGTCACTCGAGTGATGGATATCCTAGAGGGAGGGGAGTGAGAGAGAGTGTGTGAAATGAAAGTGTGAGCACAAAAAAATTATAATTCAAATAATTTAACAGGTTAAAAAAAGTCATTCAACAATACTACGATATATAATCACATTGATCAGGTACAGGAATGAAAAGCAAAGCAAATGAGCCCAAAACTACAGTACAATGTTTTACATTTTTATACATGTTTTATACTTTACTGAAACAGTACTTTACGGAAACAGGGGACAAGATCTGACTGAAATAACAGAAAGAGAAATGCAAGTTATAGTTCGGCTGACAGCAGCTTTTTAAAAATGGATAAATAAAACAGAAGCATGATGTGCTGGAAGTTCCCAGTTTCAGTTTCCAAGGTTTTTATTTCACCTTTTCTAAAAACTAATTTTTAAATCATCCAGTTAAAGGATACTTTAATGAAATTAAAGTAATGAAATTAGGACATTTGACTAAAGGCACTTCTTAAGCACACTTTTCATTTCGAAGCACATTCAAAAATGGGTAAAATTTTATTTCTATTTTAGTGCATGGTATAGAAATGCAATTAAATACTTGTCCTAATATTCTGAAGCATATTTAGAATATAAATGATCACAATCAGGACAAAGCTAGCAACTAACCGGAAAGCAATAAACTCTCCTTTCTTTGAATGGAAGTAATTTCAGACCATTTCTGTTCTGAAATTCTAAGACAATGTATTTTCAAATTACATTAAAAACTAAAAAAAAAAACAAAAAAACATTGACTTTATTGTGTGCCACAGCTTTGAAAGGTTAACTCTCTCAAATGAATCATGTAATTAGACTTAGCTAGTGGGTATATTGCATATGAATACAATAAAAAAGTGCATTTACGATATATTTTATTGTGGCATAATAACAATAAGAAATTACCATTAGTTTAGTACTACAAATAATAAAGTAAATACATTTTAATACACTTACATACACTAACACACTGCCTCTTCAATACTGCATATGTGTTTAATGGTGCTGGCAATGAAATCTGGCTCTACATTTGGTTGACAGTCTCATGAGTATGAGAAGCAGTTTCACTGTGTGACATTATTACTACATAAGAAATTTGCCCAAATATACATTACAGTCATAATGTGAGATGTTGCAACACGAGCGCATCAGTGTCTGCTCTGTGGGCAGTGCAGTGGGAAGAGGGACGGGTCCTGCTCTGGGAAAGCTCCAGCCCGGGGAGAGAGAGCCCAGGCATGCGGACCAGCTTTGTGCTTATGGTCCAGCATGGCCAATTAAGGCAATGAGACGAGACTATTTAAAGTTGCTCCACACACACGCTAATACATAAAATACCCCAAAGGAGGACTGGCGAAGCTACCAGAGACACACACACACACACACACACACACACACACACACACACACACACACACACACACACACACAGACTGAGGCATCCGTGAGCTCTCACCTTCCTTCAAATCTGTGCTTTAGAAAGTCAAATAATGCTTTCTGCATCATATCCGTTACCTGTAAAAAAAAAGTTAGACAAAAAGAGATGACAGACTTCGTAAGCTGCACATAACAAAAGCTGAGTGTTAGACGGGTGTAAGCATGCTTTAGAGAATTTAGCCCACTGAAAAAGTAATGCATTATATTTTCTTGCTCTTCTATTTCCACATGCACAAAAACACCAGTTGTGGTTAAAAGTAAGTAAAGGCAGAGAATGATTTGCCGTATTCCTGTGGAAATCATGTACACATTTTTTGTAAGTTCATATGTGAAGAATAGATATTTACACGAACAGATATCCGTTCATTAAACAAGGATGTGGATAAAACCTTATTAGTCAAACAGCTTCACCTTTCAGCATTATTATAATAATTTAGTACAATGTATTTCAATACATTGCTTGTGTTATGTGCATGCTGATAACCCGGTCGGCTACCATGAATCAAAAGTGAGCGCGAGGCAGTGAAAGCAGGATGCGGCCGGGAAAAGTTCAAAACCTTCCCCAGACTCTGGCCACCCCACTGCCAAAGATTCTGTGCAGATTTATGACGGCTGATTTATAGTCATTGTTGGAGAGGCTGACCTCATAGCCCTTGAGTGAGGGTCCCACCAGGACCACCGGCCTCATGGAGGGCACGACGTCATACGGGGGGATGTGCTCCGTCTGCAGTGTGCGGGAAAACACACGTCATTTTCTCTCTCTCCCACACTCCCCCATTCCCTGCCAAACCCGCTGCACCACATGAGACACTTACATAAACTATCACGTTCACTATTACCAAACAAACACACACCCACACACACCATATATCAATGGTTCCCAGTCCCAGTCCAGTGTGTTTATCGCATTTTTTGGTGTTTTCCCTGTATTTAACACACATGACTCGCTGCATGAAGGGCACGATAATTAGTGATGGAATTCAATCAGGTGTGTTATATTAGGGAAAATTGAAAAATGGCCCAGAACTGGAAATGGAAACCACTGAATACATAAACAGACCCACAATAAATGCTACAGTAAATGCTCTAGTACAAAGTACTCAGTTTGAGATGTCAGAGATTAAAACTGGGAACTAATATGCTTCTTTAAACTTGTCGAACTGTGCTGGTTGTTGAGTTTAACCTCTAGGCATTTTGCTCTCAGAGTTTATTCTCAAGGCCACAATGAACAGTTTATCAAAAGATTTTTCCTGCAGAAGGCACTAACATAAACGAAAGTTCCTCTGGCCAGTTAGCTTGATTTATCTATGTGCCCTAAGGGGGAATATGTATACAATAGAGCAGCGATTCAGCGCCTTATTCACATTTGTTATCTATTAAAAACAACATGTCTGTAACGTCTAATTGACATCCGCTAACATCTGATTGAATTTCCTCTTCAGCTGCAATTACACATTCAGTCTGGCGTCTCTAGTCTGTAACTGGATCAGAATAATTAACAGGCTGAGACTGACACTGTTATCTATAAAAACCATGGACTCTCACACAAGAGGGACTTGTTGGATTAGACGTGACATAGTAATTATGAAACAATTATGAATACTTTTGTTTTTACTTGTTTTTTTGGTCTAATTATCAGTATCTAGATGAGAACCGCTCTTATTTCTAAGTGTGCTGGTTGATTTTGCTAGATTATTCTTCAGTAATCATATTAACCAACCAAAAAATCATGATAGATGTCAAGCTTTCTAAAAGAGATACTTTAGGTCTGTGATCAAGACTGTACTGTATATTCACATTCACAACAATAGTACTGAAATATGTTAGTTCAAATGAAAGAAAATCACCAAGAGCTACAGCATTTTAGCACGAGTGCATTTCAAATGGGAACTCCAGTCGCCAAAGTGAGTTATAGGAATAAGCCACGAGAGCCTTTCGGTGCAGTAAATTTAGCACAGCTTATAGGTAAACTGGAGTCTGACAATAACAGCAATATTTCAGAAGTCAGCAGCAGGCTGTGGTTGTCAAGCATATTAACGGGCGAAGGTTGCTTAATGAAGAACGAGGTGGTTTTCAATAACTTAACAGAGAATTACCAGAGAATTCTATAGCTGTGTGCAGTCACATATTGAGTATTTTACAATGCGGCCAGGCCAATCAGACTCTACTACTCAAAATAATGGTATAAAGGCACACGTTGCATATATCTTCATTCAATAAACAGTACTTACTTAAATACAACACACCAGTATAGTTCTCCTTCTGACAGAAACTGTGTTGCGTCCTTGTGCCACAGTTCTATAAATCTTTGCCACTGCAATATCTGAGACACAGTATCTTTGAGCAGACCTTTAATAGGTCAATTAAAAATGAAATGGCCATGAGTTCCCATTTATTTTCATGCACACACACTCACACACACACACAAACACACAGGTTAAAGCCAAGCTGAAATCTGTTAGTGAGAAGGAAAGAAACACGGCAATGCAGAAACTCCAGCGGGCCCTAAAGGCTTCAGGAGACGCTTGCATGGCCTCAGAGCAGACCTGACTTACCGACTTCTGCTTCTGCTTAGCTGAGGAGAGGAGAAAGAGGGAAGGAATGAAAGAAAGAGAGAGAGAGAGAGAGAGAGAGAGAGAAGGACAGGAAAAGGAAAGATGTGGTAAAAGAGAAAAGGAGACAGAGAGAAAGAGAGAAGGACAGGAAGTAAAATGATTTAGTGAGAGAAAGAGAGAGAGAGAAAAGAAAAAAAGAAGAAAGAAAAAACAGCAGAGAATGGGAAAAATAACAAGTGGTTAAGACAAAGCAAGCATGCTTTATGGCCTTTGCGTGGACATACAGACGGAGACAGGTGGACGGACAGACACTGCGTGATGCTGCACAGCGGCAGGTGAGATCAAACAGCCATACGGACGGGTGCGAAGGAAGGGAGTGCCCGTTGCTGTGGTTACCTTCTTAAAGAAGGGCATTCGTTTCTCACGGGCTAAAGGGGATATGACTGTGTTTGGGCTGGCTTTGGGAGAACGCTGTTGAGGAGGAGGTTCAGGCTCCTCCAGCTCTAAACCGGCAGCATCAATGTCCACGGCTACACACAGACATATATACATATAAAAATATACACACACACACATACACAATTACATATGGGGTCCATCAACCATGTAGGGAACACACAAAAGGACTTAGAAACCACC
The DNA here is from genome assembly GCA_037974565.1 of Clupeocharax schoutedeni. Taxonomy (NCBI): domain Eukaryota; kingdom Metazoa; phylum Chordata; class Actinopteri; order Characiformes; family Alestidae; genus Clupeocharax; species Clupeocharax schoutedeni. The sequence continues at coordinate 13,694,520 of JBBPDH010000011.1, read as the reverse complement.
GGTCACACACAACAGTATTCACATGAAGGTTATATTAAATCAATGTTCATTGCTGTCATGACAAAACTCTGTAACTCTAGAAACGTGACTTTACAGGGGAAGCAAAAACACTCTGAAACGAGGGCCATCTACGTTTGTCCATTCACCCTGAAATAGTTACACAGTATAAAGAGACGCAGGTGATTTGCAAGGGATTTGCAAGGGATTTTTATATGACAGTGACCATACACAGTGCTAGATTGGCCATCTGGCAAACCCGGCATTTGCACGTAATCACGTGAAAATACAGCCCCCGCCCCACGGGTGGGCCGGTTTCGGGTGAGTCGGTCTCAAAATGCCCAGTAAAACTTTTTGTCCCAGTCCAGCCCTTACCACACACAGAAATAAGCCACAATACAATTTAGAAAGAAATCTTTTTGAACGCATGCATTAAACATTTCAAAATAACGTTTCTGCAAAAAATCATGACTCAAAAAGGACTTTCACTTATTATTCATAACGTCACCAACGCAACTCCACATCTCCAAGGTCAAAGTTTCCTACTTACAGGTGACCAAAGTGAAAGACAGGGCCTGTGCTTTCTTTTAAACACATTTATTGCTGTACATATATCCTCCATCCTCCAACAGCAATAAGCAGTACTCGTCTACATTAGTAAAGTATATCAAACAAAAGTGCAATTACAGGCTACACTAATTTGCAGGCTACTCCGCTAACTTTGCCACTCAGGTCCAAAACAAATGTTTATGCTGACCACAACATAGTCACTGTTTCATTCAGAGCATGTTTTGGTGTCAAAATGTTCACCACTCTTCAATGATGGGAGTAGCTGTAAATGAACCACACTAACCTGAAGATGGGGGAGTAGACTTTCGAGAATTTGGTGCAACTTCCCCTAAACTGGATGAAGAGTTAGCCCCTGATTTGCTACAGGAAGAGAGAGAGAGAGAGAGAGAGAGAGAGAGAGAGAGAACACAGAGAGACACACACAGAGAAAACAGAGAGAGATGAAGAGAGAGAGAGAGAGAGAGAGAGAGAGAGAGAGAGAACAGAGAAACAAAGAGAGAAAGAGAAAAAGAGAGAACACAGAGAGACACACACACAGAGAGAAAACAGAGAGAGATGAAGAGAGAGAGAGAGGAAGAGAGAGAGATGATAAGAGAGAGAGAGAGAGAGAGAGAGAGGGATACAGAGAGAGAGAGAGAGAGAGAGTGGGGGGTTATTCTAGGAACTGTTGAAAAGCAACAGAAGCAACAGAAGACGGAAAATACACATTAAGTCTATGCTGTCATCTCTCCAAGACCACATGATGGCATATGATGTGTGTGTGTGTGTGTGTGTGTGTCTGTGTGTGTGTACCTGGAGTGGAATTTGCCCTGTTTGGCTCGTTGCTCCTGGTGGATGCGAGTGTTTTCTAACTTCACTGGACTGGGGATGAAGCCGATCTCACAGCCCTCTTTCACTAAGCGACCAATCCACCAGTCATTATTAAATTTCTGAGACACACAGAGAAAACACCATCAACATTACACCATTAGGGCATGCATGAAAATGGGAACTGCACGCTGATGCAGGCCCCTTTTCATAATATTTTCATGTATATATCAGATGGTACAGATGCAGATGTGGAAATTAGTAATACATTAGAGCATTACAGAATTGTTAACACTATTAATGTAAGTGAACAGTTCTGAGTGAAAAGAATGCAGATATTTCTGAACAGCAAAATGTCACCTAAATGTTCTGGAGTGCAATAAATAATCACCAATTTTCAGTTTGAAATATCGATCTCCTGATACCAACATGACTCTGATATCATCGTCTCTAACGCTATCTTGACTTCATATTCCAGCTACACTTTGTAGTCCAAAAATGTAATAAACATATCTAAGAGTTTGTGTATATGTGCGTTTGTGTGTGTGTATGTGTGTGTATTTAAAGCCAACCTCTTTTACATGTAGAAAATCTTTAGCTTCAAAAGAGATAGCCATTCCAGGTACAGGGACGTCATCCTCAAGGGAAGCGCTGTAGCTGACGTTTGTCCGAACAGCAAACGCTACAGGTTTTGTCTGCTCAGGCAAGATAAAAAAAAAAACAGAAACCAGATGGTAAGGACGCATGAACTATAAAGTTCCAACATAATCATATTTTCACTTATCCTGTGCTGGATGGTGAATCATCTATACATTTTACACTTTGAAAGTAATGACTTCCAACCCATCTCTCTTCTGCAGTTTGCTATTAAAGGTAAAATATAGCAAACTTGCATGCACCCACATACAGTTAACCCTAAATGATCCCCATATGATCCAGCCGTCTTCAAGTCTCAAACACCTTTACGGCATTTATCAGACGCTTTTATCCAAAGCGACTTCCATTCTCTAACTACAGGGGACAGTCTCCCTGGAGCAA
>JBBPDH010000011.1:13601685-13621512 GCA_037974565.1 Clupeocharax schoutedeni | reverse complement strand
AGGAAACAGGTGGGGAAATTAGGACACGTGATAATAACAAAACAGAGGAACACATGGCACAAGACAGAATCAAAATACACACGGTGACCCTTGCTGGGTCTCAGCCGTGACAGATCCACAATTGAAAGCCAAAGGCAGTCATGAGTAATTGTGCTGCTTTTTTCTTCATAATGCAGGAGGCACAATATACACTATCAGGAAAATTCTGGTTGAATCCTCCATCACCAACATGTCTTTCAGACAAACTGCCAGAACGACGCATGCAGTGACTTCACCACAGGTACTTAAGCATCAAAAGTAGATGAAGAAGGGAGATGCCAGCCTTAGATGAAAAAGGCAGGAACCAGGATAGACTTCCCAAAGCGCACAGTCTCAAGAAGTTAGCAAGAATGTCTTATCCAAGTAGTTCTGCATGATCAAGTGGACTGGCCACAAAACAAGGAAATACATCTCAGTATCCCGATGTGGATGCAAAGAAAATACGTGATGAACGGTCCGATTTAAAAAACAATGAAAAGAGTGAAGACGAGCCAGATGGGAAACGATAAGGCCACCAAGATATTTGCGCAAAGGTACATTATGATCATCTTTCATGTTTCTCTACACCAGCCGAACAAACATCGTCATGTGCCACAGACGTCTGACTCACGCTTAATCTAAAATCCCAGAAGTAGCTTAACAAGCCTACAGCCGTTGTTCTTTACTGCTCCTTTATGTCTTTTTGATTGGACTGAACTTGGGAATGTGATGAGAGCATGCAAAAGCAAGAAAATGGTGAAATCGGATAGTCTTGAACAGAATACCTCCCAGTGAGAATATCACCAGAATGACAGAAATATCAATGTAAATATGAGTGTAAAGGTGAGACAAATTTCCAGCACAAAACATCCTTTATGCAGGGATGTGAAATTGCCAAAGCAAGAATTTATGCAGTTTTATGAATCTATGAGGAAAGTATCCTGTTTAATGCTCAAGACATGGCTCTGTTTTTAAGAAATGGAAGAAAAGAAAGTACAGTCCATTTGGAAAGTTATATGCCTTTGGGAAAATCTTCATTCTTTTGCAAAAGGCAAAATGTTACATCAGTGTAAACCCCAGTGGAGAGCAGCCGACTGACCGACCAACCAACCGGCCGACCGGCCACCCGACCGAGGAAGCTGTGTGAAAGGTTGGTGGCTGTGTCCACCCATTGCAGACATGACAGTTGTACTGGCAGCACCGACCGACCGACGGACGACCGACGGACGACCGACCGACCGACCGACCGTCCGATCGATCGACCGACCGACCGTCCGAGGAAGCTGTGTGAAAGGTTGGTGGCTGTGTCCACCCATTGCAGACATGACAGTTGTACTGGCAGCACCTTCTGCTGTTTCTTGACTGTCTAACGCCTTTGAACAGTACTGTATATAGTCTTTGTGTTCCAGATCATGCAAAATCAGTAGTTGTCATTACACATTAACAAATGTGTGCACTGTGGAAGGCTGTGAGATGTTGTGCAAATATGTGAGATTATATGTATGTAATAGGCAGAATGCACTTACATCCACTCCATATCCTCTGCGCCCATCTGGGACCGACACTGGATGACCTTTAGCCCAGTTGGTAAATGAGACACCTTTCCCATCTGTCCACAAGAATCGCATCTCCCAGTTGATATCATTCAGTCCAATCCACACATCATCAGATGCAGAAAGCATTTCAGCGGTGAGGAACGCTGAGAAAAAAAATATTCATACTAAGTATAATCCATCTAGTAACACTAACACTATAATTGTGCTTTCAGACCAATAAATGCTTTCACAGAAATAATGCTTAAATAATGTGATAACACTTCACTTTACAGCGAAGTTAGTACAATCTGTCAATCTGTACCTTGAGAAGGTGCTTTGTTAAAAATAAAGCACTTTTGACTGTTCATCTTTAGCTTAACGTATAAACACGACCAATTTAGCAATTTAAAGTCATAAAAAAATAGATTATGTGAAATCTGAGTCACTGACGACTACAAACAGTTGTCTTAACTATGTCTATAACTATACTTAACTATATTTATGGGCTCCTTTCAGGCAGGTTAAACGTATCTTTTTGTCAAAGTAATTGCTAAATCTGCCTACCAGATGCCCTCACCACCTGACTCAGCCTGTGCCATTCCCCACTCTGTACACCAGAGGTCCACCTCTTCCAAAAACGAATTCATTACACTTCAGTACACTATATGACAAAAGTATTGGGACACACCTGTTTTGCAAGGTTTGTGCTAGGCACCTAACTTCCAGTGAAGGGCAACCTTAATGCTTCAGCAGACCAAGACATTCTGGACAACACTATGACTCCAATTCTGGACATAGTTTGGGGAAGAACCTTTTCTATTGCAGAGTCACTGTGCTCCAGTGCACAAAGCAAGCTCCATAAAGACATGACTGGATAAGTTCAGTGTGGCAGAACTTGATTGGCCCCCAAAGAGCCCTGACCTCAACCCCATCCAACACCTTTGAGATAACTGGAACAGAGATTGTGAGTCAGGACTTCTTGCCCAACATCAGGCCTTCTCATCTGAGCTCATAAATGCTTAACAGAATGAATGGGCACAAATGTGGAAAACCTTCCAAGAAGAGTGGAGGCTGTCATAGCTCCAAAGGGGGGGAACAACTCCATATTAAAGTTTATGTACTGGAACACAATGAAGTCACTGTTAGGTGTAACCCTTTTTATACCTTTACATCACTCTGTTCCAAACTTGCACTGGGAATTGTAAAATGGATAGGTCTAAAGACTGATTGGCTGAGCCACACTCCAAGGCACTGTAAAAGTTTGGATAGGTGCACACATATGACCACAACACAACTGAATTCTGTATTAATGCGCAAGTCACAAAAAAACACCTTGATGTGAATGAAATTGTCACAATATGATACTATCTCAGTAGTGAGAAACCGAATTCCATGAAAAGGAGACCAGAGGAGACAATATCCTGGACCACGTCTACAATAAGACTGTAGAGGTCTATAAGGCCATTCCACCGTCCTATCTGGGACAATATGTTCTGCTTCCCAAACACACAGCACTCATCAGATGTGTGACACCTTCAGAAAGCACCTTGATGGTCTGACCTGAGGGGGCAGACTCTGATTCCACAGCAGCAGTTTTAACATACATAATGGAACTTTTTTGCCACCAACGCTACTTCAGCCTCAAACGTGGATACTGTAAGTTACACTTCTTCTGTATCAACATGTTTTAATGACAACCCATAAACAGAACAAGGCCTTCCCTAGTCAGAAGCCTCGGGTGAACAGAGAGTTGTATGGATGATGTCATGAAAGGCATCGCAATATGTAGCAGTAAAATTGCATTACTGATATTTTGTTCAATACATGCACTGCTCACTCCTTTACTGTCATGACACATGACTGCGTTCAAAACTATGAAGAAAGGAAAGGGTGTTGAATTAAACTGATTATTTATAAATTCCTTATTATTCTATAATAAAAAACTTATAAACGACCAATTTATTGGAAAAACTGTGTATGTAGTCTGACAATTTATTAGCAATGCAATAAACCACCTAAAGATACAAACCTCATTTCCAAAAAACGTGGGACGCTTTCTAAAAATGCAATTAAAACTAAAATCTGTAATTTAGTTTAACCTTTTTTTAAGAGGCATAAACATAAACATAAACTCATTTAGTAATTGATGCCTGCATACTTCATACTTCAAAATACTTCAATAAAGTTGGGACAGAGGCAAAATGAGACTGAAATGGTTAAACAAGTAACTTTCTGAAACGTTCTGGTAAAAGGTGTGGGTATCAAGGCTGGGTGTAAAAGGAGCATCCACCAAAGGTAGTTAGGACAGGTTGTGTTTTACCACATGGTGGTAAACTTCGTGACAGAATTATCTATCAAATTTCTATTAAAACACATGTTTCTCAGCGTAAGAGTAACGCATTTAGTTCTATCACCATCTCCAGTTAATAACACTGTGATAAGATTCAGGGAGTCAGGAGAAATCTTGCAAAAGTCAAGGGTGGAAACTGATGTGCGTGACCTTAGAGCCCTTTGGTGGTATTGTATCAGAAAAGGTCACGCTACTGTGGCGGACATAGCCACATGGGTTTAGGTTTGCATTGGGAAATCTCTTCTTCTGACCACAATTTAACGCTGCATCAAAAAATACTTATGCAAAGAGGAAGAAAAAACGCAGATAAGTTCTCTGGGCCCATGCTCATCTGAGATGGAAAGACAATGGAAATGAGCTCCATGTATGTTGGATTCTACAAGCCAAAGATGATAAAGACCACCCAGACATTTATCAACGAAAGGTATATATGTGAAGGCACCATTGATTTAGTTGATTAGGGCAAAGTTCACATCCTCCTAGTGATTGTTCTGCTCATTTCAGAGCATAATTTCTGATTGTTTGCTAAATAAAACATTAAATATATCAGAACCTTTTGTATGGCCCCGAAATTTTTTTTAAACAAAATGTTATTTTTCTGTTTAAGTTTGAAGCTCACCTTGTTCTGCTCGATTCCGAATGGACACCAGATTACCTCCCTGAGAGATGCAGTATTTTCGGGCATCCTGCCATGTCGCTGCATTATCCTTCCCTAAAATTTTATAACACTGGGAGGAAATTTCTCTTATATTGGATGGGAAATGAGAAACTACATGAACAAGTATCAGTGTTTGATGTAGGTCATCACTGCATCAGTGCAAAATGTCTGTAAATCATTTGTGATTACAGCTTTATAGTTTAGCATTAGAAAGTCATTGTTTCTGGAAATTTCACCTACTTTTCCCTGGAAAGAAGTCCATTCAGGGGCACAACCTCCCTTTGGCACAGTGGTAGGTGCCACTGTACTTGTGGCAAAATTAATGCTTCTTTTACAGATAGAGGATAATGGCACTCCACAGTTGATATCGTTCCAGAATCCTGACGGACAGATATAGTTTGATGCACGCTCAACCTTCACTGAAATCGTCTAAATAGTGATACACATGAACAAATAATGGAATGTTATAGATATGTCTTACCCATACTCTTGTATATGGTAACACAGTTCTCATCATTGTTGGCAAAGTTTGGTTCATTTTTATCCCATGCTGTATAGACAACCGGTGAACCATCCATCCAACTAAAAGAGTATTAAAGGAAGTGTTAAAGTGCAGTTTAATCAAAATGGTTTTGAACATTCAATTAGTGTCGCTGCTTGAGTAGTGTTACCTAAAGGATTTATCAAGTCCTACTGTCATTCCGATATAGTACTGATCCTCAGAGCCTCTTGAAATCTATCAGAAGGATTAAACCTCATGAGTTGTGTTAATATCGCCATTATTTATTCCAATTGAGACATTTAATACTACTAAGTCCTTCACCTGTTTCCAGATAAACTTCCTTTCAGTTTGACCAGTAATAACGAGGAGGTCAGAATGGTTCTTTTTGCACGACGCACGAGCCTCTTCCATAGGCAAGCGATCAAAATTAATGAAGTACTGGCTATCATTGAACTGGATCCAGCCGTCATCAGTCATGTTAAACTCAGCTACACACACACACACACACACACACACACACACACACACACACACACACACACATACACATATTGTACATATAAACAAATACAGAGCCTCAGATTACTGCTAGAAATGTCACATTTTGTAATGCTAAAATGATGTACTATACTATGAGAGGATTAGTCAGAATACAATTGTAACAAATGAGCTAATTCAATAGTCTGCCTGAAATCTTTGGAAGATTCACAGTGGATGCAGTTATTACCTTGGGGGTTACTTGTAGGTGGGGGTTTTGGAGTTGTACCTGGAAAAATTAAATGAAGAAAGTTTATGCTATACTGTGTGAACATTGTAGAGTATTATTTTATTATGTTTGTGTTTTCCTTGCTCTAACAGACTTGGAAATGCTCATTAGAACTCATTAGAATTTATTCTTGACAATCCCTTGGACTAACGTTGTAAAGCACATAGTTCAAAATACTCTGCATGTGCCATCACGGTATTGTTGCATCTAGAGATACAGTTTGCATGCAGGAAATGTCACAAACCGGTAATGTCCGGACAGAAGCGTGGAGGCACAGGCCATAACAGAGAGATTTATTGGAAATAGAATTGAAAGAGTCCAAACAGAAACCTAACCACAGAGAGGGACATCAACCGTGGTAAGGACCGATAACACAACCTGAAACCTAATCAACTTAAATACAAAGGTGCATGAACCAAGGGCCTATTGATTAATGCCTAATCTCCGGTCGGCTGAAACCTCACTTAAAGCCAACTGGAGATTAGAAAACAAATCAAAAAAGTCCGATGGCGGCCACTAGTGGCCACAGACTGGGATTGTGACAGGAAATTAAGAAAGGTGTGTGTGTGTGTGTGTGTGTGTGTGTGTGTGCAACCTACCAAGTTTTATTTGACAGATCCAGTTATTGTAGGCTTCACAAGCTCTATCATTCCACCTGTGACCATAGTAGAAGCCGACTTCCGCACAGTGCTCGTTATCATTGTAATTATTGGGTTCCCCATATAACCAGTTTTCATAGTCTGACTAACATGTAGAAACACAAACAAAAATACAAATAAGAAGCAGAAACATAAGCACATAGAAACCCCTGCATACCGTATCTGTTTTGATCTAAGAAAGGTGGACATGGATTTTAGCTGCTTTACAGGTTTAAGAAACAGATGTGGACTATTTGAGCACTGATGTACTTCACTCTGGATGAAAGTGTCAGCTACATGCTGTAAATGTAAATGTAATATAAATGTAGGATTACAACTTTGATACACAAATACCCAAACCTGAAACTGCTACCAAACCATTACATCACTTCTACCAAAGTAAAAACAGCCATTGGATTACTTATAGTTACTTTTGCTTTAAAAACAAATATATACTGCAAACTGTAAGCAAAAAAGAAAAGGAAAAGTGATTAAAACAAACTCACCGGCGTTCCATCTGACCACACAAAGCCAGCATTAGCATCCAGAGAGTTAAAGCCAATCCATGAATTTTCAAAACTCATCCCATGCCTTAATAAGGATAGTAAATAATACATAAACATACTGCTACTGACATGCACAGTATTAGTCACTTGCTATCAATACATGTAATAAAAATGAGGATTAAAATCTACTGCCTGTAGGGTAGACAAACACTCGTAACATAGTTGAAGTACATAGTTGCATAATGCACAGCATTTAGAAAGTATTACAAAAACATCTGAATGGGCGTAGAGCATGTTTATGAACTTACGGGAGAGTGTCAGTTTCCCTTTCAGAGTGGAAGCTTGCTAGGTCACCACCAATGGCTCTGCAGTAATCACGGGCCTCAAACCATGTCTTCTTATTTTCAGTTTTTTCACTGTATATCTGAGTGACGACCAAAAATGTGTTGTGTGATTAGGACTATGTACAGCTGTGTTGCACTAGCTTACCAGCAAAGTCCTACAGTCCATTAATATGGTTACATTCCAAACTAGCACTTTATAGAGTCTCTGTGCATGATCATACCTGAATGCAATTGCCCGGATCTTTTTTGGTCCATTTGATGGGGCAGCTAAGAGGTTGAGTCGTAGGAGGCTCTTTGGTTGTGGTGACACCGACCGCCATTTTCTTACAGATGTACTTCTGTTTGCTGTCACATGAAATGACATCCCATAATCCGGCCGAAACCCCAGTTTGCATTGCAACGCATCCCTGGTGCTTATCTGTGCATCGTACAGACAAAGACGATAATAAAATTGCAAGTAATCATTCGCTTTTAGTGTGAGTCAGAGTTATTATTACAAACAAATCGGCAGATTCCCACAATTTTGTCTAGTACATTTGAATCCATTAGAAACTCTTTGACCTCCTGTAAATAGAACAAAAGCAAATTAAAGTAGCGCAACATTTTTTTAAGAGTTGTTCTAAAATGAAATACTAGATCAGGAAATAATCATGGACCATGATCTTTACACGAGCTTGCACCAGTTAGAGATATTAACTGAAACCTGTCATTTCTTGCCTCAGACAAGCACAGCAAAAATTACACTTAGGGGTGGACACAAGAAGCTGCTAATAGTTGTAGAATATGTTTTAAAATCCACTCCTAAGAATACAGCCACATTTATGATCAGTCCTAGCTCTCAGTACAGCTGCATGAGGTTCAGCTTCAAGCTGCTTCATATATGTTGGGAGAGAGCAGAGAAAGAGCAAAAAAGTGTCCGGACCCAAAAATCTAATCTACAAAAGAATGTCATCAACAGTATGAGAGGTAGTGGAGGTAAATCAACTTGATTTCTATAGCGTATAAGTAAACATACCTGGCATTCCAACGTTAAAATGTGTAAACTTCACTGTTGCCTTATTTGTCCACTGAAACTGGTCAGCTTGTTCTTTATTGGATAATCCTATCCAGAAATATTTCTCGGGCCGTAGGCCAATCTGGCTGATCAGAAAGGCATTTTCATACCTAGAAAAAGAGAAGAACACGTTAAGCACATGGTCTGTGACGTGCATAGAAGCAGCTGGATTAACGTCTCGGATTAAAAGTGTCCATGCATTACCTGTCAGCAACATGTACCAGGTTAGCTGCACTGTGGCCACATGTTGTTTCAGCCTCATTGAAGTTTTTGGCCTCTATAGCAATACTGTAACAGTAAGAGCTAAACCTGATCCACCCCTGGAAGAAGCACAGAAACAGAACTGGCTCAAATATGATGTACAGATATGACGTACTTATATGGGATTATTTGTCTTCCTGGTACAATTCTGAGTGAGAGTCAATGTTCTGACTTGGACAACAGGAAAGATTATTAAGGTCACGTCATCAGCATCAGTGTTCTTCAGCAAATACCCCAATCAGGAAAAATCGAATCCTAGTGAACGGTATTAAACTGACCAGCAGGAAACGGTGTGAAGCCACAGTGTGATTTCTCATAACCGCTGGAATACACCGATGCAGTGATATTCAAAAGAAATCATCATCAGCATTTTCCTCTGGTAATGAACTCTGACCCTGCGACTGAAGATGGATGTGTTTCACAGCTTTATTGTTTCAGGAACAATGAGTCAGCATTCCAAAGTAAGTTTTGAAGCTACCGGGAATGTTTTGGTTCTTTTTTTCTGTGCGGATATCTTGTTGTGTCAGCTAACCTCTGGATTAGACCTCAACTTGCCTGGCAGCTCTAACATGTAGACACTAGGGAAAGGTATTACATGGTAGAAAAGATCACATTTATATTTTAAAGGTGGTTTATACTGTAAAACGTGCTCAAACAAATGAGCATAGATTCATATTATGAAAGTACGTGTCGTGGATATATCGTCACATCAGCAAACTGCTCGGTATTAAAAGCTGCCTTTACTCGCATCAAGCTGAAACGATGTAGAAGTTGCTTCAACACTTTTATATTTGTGTCAAATGGTTGTAGATGCTGAGTTGAGGCTGAAGAGTGTGTGACTCACAACAGGGCATCCAGGGCTGACCACTTCAGGTGATCCTGAAGGTTTGCTGGAGGCTTTCTTCTTACACATATATCCATGCTCCTTCTCACAAATGAAGTCTGCCCACTTCCCGTCCTACAGCATCACAGGATACATATCATCACATCTGAGAATGCACCTAAGACACCCACACTTTAAATGGGAAGTGATGGTGACACTGGTGGGTAAACGATAGTTGTACCTTTCCTTTCATGATAACACAGTCCTCTCCGAGATTAATGTTATGTGAAGGCTCTCCCACAATCCATTTGGTGAAGGTAACATGGGATCTGTCTGTCCATTCAAACAGATTCTGAGTCTTCTGGTCATTCAATCCTATCCATAATTCATCAGTGGGCACTGGGGAACACAGACACACACATGTATGAAACAGCATCATTGATGCAGATTAGTATAGTCAGTGAGTAATATCTGGTTGCAGACTGTAAGGATTACTGTATTATGTGCTCTTGAAAAAACATCAAGATAGTGATCATGAACATCAGTTGAATTCTGTTGAATAAATGCTCATGTGCACGTGTATACTCTTACAGTATCCGCTCTGTGAGATGATAAAACTGTGCTCCTCTATGTTGTGAATGCTGACCAGGTCGGCTCCTTCTTTATGGCAGGCTGAAAGAGCGTCTCTCCACATCACTTTAGTGCGCTGGAGAGAGTAGCAGTGGCCTGCATACGGCACCCATCCAGGCGGGCAGAAAGTGGGCTGATCCTTACCTATGGAATACACACACACACAGGGCAAGAGCGAGGGAGCTCAAGAGACATGCAAGACGTAAATGAAAAAATGTGCATGCGAGTTTGTGCATTACTGCATGTATATCTTACCCACAGAAGGTGTAATGGTAGTTGAGATTCCCTTGCGGCAGATGTAACCCAATTTTTTACTGCAACTCAAACTCTCCCATTTAGATGCCTTCCCAGCATTCAGTGTAGCACAGTTCAGACCAGGCTCCAGTAAGGGGTGGCCTGAGATGAGGGGAGACAGGTATTTTGTAAATGAGAATTTTAGGTGTTCAAGGCTACTTTATTGTCATCAGCAGCTGTATACATGTACATTTAAATATTGCACTATATATATGTAATTACGCATAAGCACACGTTACACTGAAATCATATTCTTATTGCACTGTTAGCAGCATGGAAACAAGTAAATGAGGAAGTGTAGAAGTATAACAGTGACTAGTTGTTAGGGTGCCTAGTTCTTACCTGGAGCCCAGTTCAGATATCTGAATGGGTTTCCATTGCTCCATTGCCATCCACTTTCAAAGTCCAAACTGTTCAGTCCAATCCACAGAGAAGAACCAAGTATATTCATCAAACCTGCAAACAGAAATGATCTGAAGTTTCAACTCTTTATGTCGCAGGCGATATGTTAACATCATTCTGTAACTACTATGAAGTAAAGTTTTGGAGCACATAGGCTCTTGGAGTAAAATGGGTTTGAAAGCAGTCTACGTTCCACATAAAACAAGGCAATGAAGCGCCATCTAGTGGCCCACGGGGAGGCCATTTAATTAGTAATAAAAAAACGTCTTGCACGAGTAGACTGATTAAATGTGTGATGTAGACAATGAGCTAGCCAGAGAGAAAGGATTCTTTAAGTAAAGAAGAAATAATACGAGTGTTTCTCAAAAATACAATCAAAACCACATCAAATATATATTTTCCCAGGGGAGGAGGGGATGACACTCACCCCAAAATCACAGTGTACTACACAGTATAACACATGATGCCTCCTCCTAGATTCTATAACATCACACACCAAACCCTGCAAGTTTTATGTGTAAAAATGTTTGTTTTTTGAAGAGCTATTTCAAGTTATAAACAGGCAATGGGTGGGAACCTGTGCTCAAAAAATATGGTGTACAATGCATACAAAGCTGGTCTCAGTTTATATTTGTGTGTGTGTGTGTGTGTGTGTGTGTGTGTGTGTGTAGGTGTGTGTGTGTGTGTGTGTGTGTTTGTGTGTGTACCTGATATATATGATTGCTCATGCAGCTCTACAATGCTGAGCAGATCAGCGCCTTGCTGTTGGCAGCTCTTCCGAGCCTGATGCCAGGTCAGTACCGACTGAGTGTTCCTCTGATACAACACACCAGTTACTGGATCGCTGTCCCAGCCAAGTGTTGCTGTCATGGATCACATACACACACACACACACACACACACAGGGATAGACATTAGACATACAGATTGTTAAATAGACTGATAGGTGAGTAGACCTACGGAAGGAAAGACAGATAGATAGAAAAGTTTGTTTATACTGAGTTTTGCCATTTCTCTGGCAGAATGACCACTAGCAGGCCTACAGAAAGGGGTTAATGCTGAAACAAGGGGAATGTGATCTAAATTATTCAAAGCCAGCAAAACTCAATTTGCACACATCTGCATTACAACAGGAAAACAGAGACTACAGGAAACAACTTCACAGGAAGTGTGTGTATCAACAGGTCAGGCCCCAGACCTGAGTTTCGGACTGACCCCCGATTTATGACCCTAATACAGGACAGAGCAAAACAGGAAAATCTTTTTTTTTCAATAACCACAGCAGTATTGGCTTTGCATAGCTGTCACTTAGTGTGTGGTCCCTGTCCTGTGCACTGCTCCACTAAGATTCCTGTCATTCCAGTCAGAAAGACCAGACTTTCGTCCTCAATCAATGAATGAATTTAGATGAATGAATGAAATATAAACATTTCTAAGCAGGATCCATTTGAGTTAATTCACTTATTAGAGAGAAGTAACTCTCTGTGATGACATATTTTCTGTGGTGTAACTCTACACTAAAGTTAATATCAGAAGATTTATTTAAAAACATTTTTTCCACAAAACAATCCAGTATTGTCTTACATTTGGTGGGACAGAAACCCCATTTCTTGTCCTTGCCGTAGTCCGTCTCCGTGGAACACCATAGCTGCCCATCAGATCGCCCCTCCAGGGTACACTCAGCATACCACTTGTCTCCAAATTTGAAGGGAAACTGACAGGGACTGCCGAAAGCATTGCCACCGATGCTGATTACCTCTGCAGAGAATAAAAAATGGAAGGAAAAACACTGTCTGTAAAGTAGGTTTTCTATATTGGAATTAGAAACCAGAGTAAACCAGAGGGGTGTTTTACATTATATTCACAAAGTATGGATACAAAACACTGAACTTTGGGACACGTTACTTCAGTGGAACACATGCTGTGAGTAGATGCAATATTTTTTTAAGAAGAAACAAATAATATTTAGAGGGACTGAAACTGATCACTCAGCATCACTCAACATTACCAGCCTGAAAACAGTTCCTGTCATTTGACTGCAGTATACATACAGCATTCAGTCTCACCTACTCATTACACTTCTATTATCCAGTCTGGTTCTGTTCCCTCTCCTCTAATAATATCCAGACAGAGTTCCTGAGTATGCTTCTGTCGCAGAATGGATATTTCCTGTATATAGTTCATTAAAAGCTCTGCATCCACTGAGTTCAGCCCAGCCACAGACAAGTTTAACATATTGACATGGAGAACGTGCAATATTCAGTAGTACATAAAGCCATATGATGAAATCTTATAGGCCTGAACTACCTATAAAAAAATCAACCAGTTATGAAACCCAGTTGTCAGTACAGTGGCGATCCTACCTTGATATCCATGTGAGCACAAAGTGTCCTTGGTCCCATATGCCTGCCAGCGGCTCCAGGAACCAGTTCCCTGGTACAACAAAATATTGGGCTCATGGCGATTTCCATAGTTCAAATGCAAGGGTTGATTCTTCAAACCAAACAAAGTCTCGTTCTTGCACTCCCACGTCTGCATGGTAGTATTCTCTTTGCACGGGACCAGCACAACCCGCACCCAGTCTTTGAGGTCCTGAGCTGCCAGGCAGAGTTTGTGAGAGATGCTCAGGATGCGAGAAGAGGAGACCCAGCGGAAGCGCTGGGCGTCTGAGGACGGGTCACAGTCAGCGGCCTGAGCGGCGTTGGGGTCCACCACCTTCACACACTTGTTGTGAGCTTCATTGTAGATCAGGAAAGCACTGCTGTCTGTAAAAAGAAATGCGAGACTACTGAATAGAGACCAAATCAATCAAAGAATACCTTGTTGCTGTCGGATCAAAACATCCTAACTCCATTTCTTAATTTTTAAAACCTTGTTTGAAAATACCAGCAGCCCTTTGTACTGTTCAGTGGACAAATGGACCAAAAACCATGGTCCGAAAGGGCTTGGAATTAAATCCCATCAAATAATTTATGCTAAAAATTGAGAAAAAGTTACCATTTTGAAGATGCAAGGCTGCCTTCAAGTACATTATTGTATCAGCAGAGCCAAATGACAGTCATTGTCAGGCTTATCAACCTGTTCTCTTGATGACTTAAAAAAGTAAAACTTTATAGAAACTTTTTAACAGGACTTCTGTAAAAAAAAAGATTTACATACCTAATTGCATGGTGTAGCGCACAGCGGTGCAGAGGCACAGGAGCACTAATGGAGTAAAGCTGAGCTTCTTCATATTTGTGCTTTAGTTCATAATCCAAGAAGATTAATCCAGAGAGAGAATGTGTGTGTCTGTATGTGTGAGCCAAACAGCGTGGAACTAACACACACCTCTCACTGGGTTTCAAGTTGTACTGCAAATTCTTTTGTGGGTGGGAGTTAAATACAGGAACAATGTTGGACACCATACATTTCCTCATTGTGTAAAGCGTCTCTCCATCATTTAGTCATTATCTCATCACAAAACGTAGTTTTTGCCAACTTTAGTAACTGTAAGACGTTTTAAAAAATGAATGAACGAACGAATGAATGAATGAATAAGTGAATGAATATGGACAGATTAATGAATTACTTAATGGAGATTTTATGGAGAAGTTTAAATATTGCCATTCAGAAGGAAGCTGTGATGATTGATATTATAGCTGGACGTGGTTTGTAACATGCAAACATATCATCTGAGCGTTAAGACTGCTGTTAGAGCACCTGAATCTCTATATTTAATTGAGATCAATCAAGATGTATCTCTGAAACAACTACAGCTATGACAAAAAAATAAGAGACCACTGCACAAATGTTTAGTTTCTCAGGTTTTGTATTGAACTGAACAGCTTTAGTTTTTAAAAACTGCTGACAAGATTTCTTTTGGTTTTGAAATAAAAATATTGCTCTTTAAAGCATAATTTTAAAGGAAATGAGAAAATATCAAAATAAGAGAAATTATAGTGTTTACAGAACTTCTAAATAATTCAGAGAAAACAAATCTCTTGTTCACACTTAAACAAAATGGTAATAATTACCTTTGACAAACTTTTAGTAGCGTTTTGCCATTCAGCTAGTCACATTACAAGAGGAGAGTGTTGATTACAGCAGTGTTTTTATACATTTTCTCATTAAATAAGATCTGACAGATTTAACAGACACCGGCATGGAGTGGTTGTCATACTCATAGCGATGCTGATTTAAAAAAATTAATTGCAGTGGTCTTTTTTTTCTGGAGCTGTACGACTATCCTCATTCAGTCTTGGGCAACAAATGAGGGTCAGTTGGAAGGAGCTATATGAGCTGCTTTTCTTTTTGGTAAATGAATGTCAAATGGCAGAATGTAGTGAGCTGCATGGTTTAATTTGGCAGAAAAGGTGCTGTGGGAGTAGGCACTTTTTTAACATGACATATTAAACATCTCATATAACTCTGAAACATCCTGAAGCAGATGCTCTATTATCCCAAAATGTTCAGCTCGTTCATATTAATGTGATATTTTGTGAGTCATCAGGTAAATGCACCCAGTTCAAACAGGATTTTTAAAACCTTACTGTCAAGTCAAAATGATTTTTGGAAGAGCTACAAGTTATTTTTATTACTGTTACATAGGTACTGTTATTTCTTTAAAGATGAATTTTGTCTAACATTTCATCACACCACCTGTTTATATTATCGATCAAACGTTTGGAATCCCTGCTCAGAAAGTTGGAATCACTGTTTTAACATATAGATGAAATAATGTCTTTAATAGGCTAGTGCTGTGCAGCTTTGCAGTCATTTGTAATAAATATACATTATAAATGGGTACAGAATGGTGAGTGGGGCTGTGAATTATTCTGTAATTAAATAAAGCTGTTTAACAACAAGAAGTTCTGAAGAGTACCTTATATTTATTATGCTATTTCTCATAGTGGTGATCAAATCTTATGGCAAAAACCTGATTAATTATATTGTAGATGCTTTTATAATTTCTTGCTGCTCCCAAAATACTTTCAATCCTTTAAGACAGTAAAATAAGTCCTTTATAATGTACCTTAATTGTTTTAAATACGTTTTATTGACTATGCAAAAAGATAATTTCTCAGTAAGGTCCCCCCACCTACTGATTAGTAGAAAATCAGTAGAGCTTAGCTGTTTCTAAGTTTTATTATTTTAGGAACAACAGCCTGTTGAATTCTACTTCATATTCTGACTATTGACTATTAATATAAATATATATGACTATTAGAATATTCACAGCCTTACAATTTAGAGGGATTCTGGATATTAATTCATGGATATTCTCCATATTAAACAGCTTTTGAAAATATTTTGACCTAATCTTTAGCTATGCTCTTCATTCTAGATATGTTATTACTTTGTTCTTTTGCAGTTTACCACAAATGTGCAATTTCCAAAAATATAATTTTACATAATATATATTACATGGGAAAACGTTATTTTATGGTAAATGTGATTTTATGAGCCGTAGCGTGCATTCTCTCCAAGGTAATTGCAGGTTTCCGACGCTCGAGAAAAAATATATAGCAAGAGTGATCTCTCTTTGAAAGCAAGTGAGAGAGAGTGAGGGAAAGAGAGAGAAACTGCTGATAGAGTGAAAGAGAAAAGCAATAGGAACCCTGGAGGACCTGCAGCTCAGCAAGAAGGAAATGTGTTCTAGCACTGAAGCACAAAGCAGGGAAATCCTGTTTCCTGCCCAGAAGAAGAAAGGGACAAATGTGGATTGCGCACATCATAAAAATGAAAATCATTACAAATTGGGTTTTCAATCGATTAGTTATGCAACTTGTAAACAAATTTAAACGATGATCAGTCACTTTACAACCTATTTCAAATGGATCATCTTCACTGAGCTGAGTTATTGATTTATAAACGTGCCAATTGTTGTATGATGCAGTGATTCTCAGAAGGAAAAATGCATTCAATAAATGAAAGAGGAAGCTACCAGAAAGACAAACACAGCAGGTTAGAAATCGTGGGATTGAAGACCACATTTACACACACCAACTCAGTTCTTCAAACTGTTTTTCCAAGAATACCAAACATGTCCAATTTCCCATTTTTTATTTCTTCTTTCACAGAGAGAAAAATACCCTTTTTTGTGTTTGTAGGTTGAACCACAACCAAATGAAACCAGTGTGCTGGGAAAAAGTAAAAAAATAAATCACACTATTGTGTTTTTAACAATAAGTAATAATATGTAATTAGGCACAGTTTAAAGATAATGGGACAGAAGGTATGTAAGGTTAAAGTGTGTGTGCGTGTCTGTGTGTGAAAGAGAGAGCATGTAAAAAAACATGAAAGCTAGATAAGAGGTAAGATAACTTATTACACAACAAGGAATCACTTTAACATCCTTTGAAACATCAAACTTTGGTCAAAGTACAACAGTTCAGGTTCCAAATCTAATCACTCTTTGAAATAGATCTTTAGGCATTACTATATTAAGCAGCTTCCTTTGGGTGTAATTTCCCTGATCAGACCACACATAGCATTTGTGGAAAGAATCTCAGGAACCTTCTCCTTTCCTGATGGATATTTTTTTTATCATAAAACACTTGTCCATATTGTATATCATCTTCAAACTTGATGGTTTGGAAACCTGTTCCATTCCTCATTTGTCTTGTCCTTAATGTCCTTGTTGAATGTTTAGACTGGCTATATTATTCATTATACTGTTTGCCTCAAAAGTTCATCTCACTGTGATTTTACATGTGGGCTCTGTCAGAACATCCTCTCGGTGTTGAAGATTTTCAGCTTGGTCATGAAGTTAAAGTAAATGTAAGCCAAGCACACCAATAAATTCTTCATCACGAAGAGGACTGGTGTGACAAACCCAAAAATGGCTATGAGTGCCACCCTTAGAAAAAGGAACGGGAGGTCCTGCAAGGCCACGCCCAGAGAAGAGAGTAGGGGGCTGTGAGGCATGGGAACCAATCGCAGCATGGAAAGAAAGCTGAAGAGGTAGACTGGTAAAGCCCAGCCTGAAAAGTAGACTGGGGTGTGACTTGCGACTCGCACCATTTCTGCTGTGTCCAACCAGAATAGGAAGCTGTCGGCAAACACATCAGCCCGCGCATCACTGGCTAGCAGAAAGCGGAGTGGTCCGGTGTATGGAGGGGCATATGGAAAATTTCTTATGGGTAGGCCGGTGCGTGGACAAATACCAGAGATAGCGTACGGTTGTCCCTGGCCGCTGCCTGGCAGAACAGGTAATGGTCCATTGCTGGGCATCCCTGGGACTGTAGTGTTGCCAGGCAGCCCTGGAATAGCCCCACCGGCAGGCAAGCCTGGAACAACCCCGTTCCCTGATACCCCCGCAACTGTTGTCGTTCCAGTTAACCTTGGAATGGCCCCATTAGCAGCCCCTGCTCCATTCTGCGTGCCCACACTGGCATTGGTTGCTGCAGGAGATGGCCCAGTTGCTGTGGTGACTATTGGGGTCACTGTCTCCACATGGGGAAGGGTAGGGATGTCTGCGTCCCGAGCCAGTTCATTAGCTAAACGGACACAAAAACGATAGGAGTTTTTAACCATAAACAGTAAATAAAGATTTTTTTCTCAATTGTTGAACCATTTACAGTTTTATTTGTCACAAAATAACCCTACGGTCTGAGTCTCAGAGGCCTTCTTTATGCTCTTTTGTTGGTAATTAATGTAATATGTAAAACAGTTCACCGCTCTTTAGTTTGGAATGCTGTTATTTAAAGGGATATTCAGGATCCCTTAGGATCAACTTGTTTCCAGTGACACCTGCGTGTACTGTAAGTCTCATCCATCATTTACGCTATGTAAGCATTTCCTGATTCCCGTGAAAGTTCTTGACATCAGTGGTTGCTACTCTTATTACAAAACGAGTTTGATGATTGTGATGACTCTACATTACTGGCACTGAGTCAGTTCAAACACTTCTACTCAACTAATTTCATAAAGTTTTTATGGGAAACAAGCAACATGAGCAAACTGTATCAGGACACAAACTGAGTTAAAAACATAGTAACACCAGTGGTTCAATTATGCTCCAACGTATTCATTTAATTACTTAAATATTAAATATTATTTAGGTCATTATTAGATTAATTGTACATCATGTCAGGTCTATAAATATAAGTTGTAATTTAATATTATTCATTATATTTCTACGGAGGTGTTACGGGCCTGGTCAGTTTTTATTTGGGTTTCTGATTGTGGGTTTTTCATTGTGGGTTCCTGGTTGTGGGTTTTCTGTGTTCAGTTCAGGTTCTGGTGCTTTTATTTTGATATGCCTGTCTGTCTGTATGCTTGTGTCACGTGTTCATGTTGTCATGTGGGTTTTAGTCCTTGGTCATGTGTTCCTGAGTTTCAGCTGTCTTGTATTTCTGTTAATCTGGTGGTGTGTATATAATGTCCTGTGTTTGGTTCAGTCTTTGTCAGTTCTTCATCGTTTAGAGTGCCCTTGAGTGTCAGTCCATGCTTTGGTTTTGCCCTGTAGTCTCAGATCCTTGTTTTGAGCCCTCAAGCTAGTTTCTTTTGGTTTGTAAATAAAAGTATCTGCTCATGGAATCCTGGGTGCCTGCCTGCTATTTCCAGGGTAGCTCTCGGTCCCGGGGGATTAGCCCCTGCCACCGCGACAGGAGGTTCCACAGTTTATTAAACAAACCTTTTAACTGGTCATTTTGGAAAGGCTACAAATCTTGTGCAAGATTGTTCAGTTAATAAACAATACACCAGTTCCTAAGAAATTAAAAGGTAGTGTCACAGCCGACCCGCCCTCACGTTCCAGAAATCGCTCCGTTTCCCCCGAGTACTGATCCTTTCCCCTCATCCCTGGCTGTGTCCCAATTCCCTATCCTCTTTCCCTTTCGTTCTTCCCTTGTGTGTCTTCCTACCCATTTGTGTTACAGCCCTCTTATAGAATACACCTGCCCCTCGTTTCCAATAATCCCCGGTCCACCTGCCTCCCCTTATCAGCACTATATATACCCAGCCCGGCCTCGAGTCTAACCGTGTCTGTATTTGTCTTTCTTTGCCGAGATGTACTGTTCTGTCATGTTTAATGGTTTCTGCTTTCTGTTCCCAGGCTCGTGCT
>JBBPDH010000011.1:13580890-13594615 GCA_037974565.1 Clupeocharax schoutedeni | reverse complement strand
TAATGTAACTTTGATAACCATCTAGAAACATGGTAGCTTGAGTCATGAAAAAGTGCCATTTATGTGACTTTAAAGAACCTGCAGACACTAACATATATTTAAAAAAACAAAACAGTTCTTTGCCCATTTAGCAGCTGTGATTTTTAAAACAAGTATACGTTCTAGTTTCACAGCACACAAAAGTCGATACCATAACTCCAACTCACTTCAAGATTTAAAAACGAGCTGCTTCTTGGCCCACATTTAGACGAGGAGGTCATAAATACTACAGTAGAAACAGTTAATACTAACGTACAGTCAGGGAGTGACAAATATGGCCACAACCAGTGAGATGCTGACAACGATACAGTCATTGAACGGAGCACTGATATAAAGGAAAAAATGAAGAGAAAACTTTGTTTTGCATGTGTAAAAGTCATCTACACAGGAAATTGTCGATGGATTTCATGAAATTGGTATTTTGGCTGGTTACTTTCGAAAACTACAGTAGAAGAAGTTATTGAAGAACACAACATACATGTTGAAGATGCTGCTACTGAAGCACTAAAGAAAACCAAGTTTGAAGTTATAGAGCTAGTTGAATACGTATTAGATAATCTGCACAAGGGAACATTTGTGTCCACCGGCAACTCCTAGAAGAGGTTTTTTAAACCAAAGCATCATTACTTGGAGCACTACCCCTATCTCACCCACTGTGCCTTTGTTGAACTGTTGCACTCTGTTGAACTTTTTTAGGCATCAGCTTCAGCTGGCAGACTACATGGGCATGCCAGACTTGTTCAAACCAGCCCTGGAAGTTGGAAAACTATAAACCGTTTTCCCTGATATTTTAGACCCCTCTGTCAAAGACACTATCGGGAAGAAATGTGACTGCTTTTGAGTTTACAACAATTGTCTTTCGACATGGAACTCAGTACACCTAAGGACGTCCTGATTTTGGGAAGATTGTTCATGTGCTAAATGTTGAAAACCACCCTTTTTTCATTGTGCAACCAGTGCCGGCATCAAGGGGGGTCATTCGAAGGCATTGCCCCCTCTAGCGAGACACCATGCCCCCCCTACACCCTCTAGTGTCACTCATATGAATATAGTTCACGATCGATAGTACCACCCCATAGTCAGTTAGATGGCAGTCTGGTAGATCCGCTCTGGCGCCTGCCTAATATTACCATATTTCCTCAGTGAAGACTTTCTCAGGACTGTTAAAGTATTCTGATTTTGTGACCTATCATACTATGACCTATGAGCACACACCAGACCAATTTTAGCAAACTGACTATGATGCTGATTGCCCATGGCTTTGTAGATGTGGCAAATATACCAGCAAAGATCTGCCTATATCGGCGAAGCTGCATGTACCACTCAAATTTGGCCCGCAAACACTCATTGACAGGCATGACACTTATCATTCAACATCTGACTGTTGTCCTGGTGAGTGCTCACTACAAAATTTGTTTCGTGTTTCACAGTTTATTAATTGACATTAATATTCACACAAAACAGTAACTTACAAGCAAATACCTACCTATTAATTAAAACAATCCGAACAGGCCCAAGGGAATGGATAGAAAATGTAACATGAATTTAGTGTGGAAACATGTTTTGAAGTTGACATTTGAAGCAATGGACGGAGCTTAAAAATTCCCTTCCACTCTAATTATTCCCTATGGTGGGGAATGACAGGAGTGTCAATGTGAAAACCACTTGATTATTCTGACATTGTGCAAAATCTTTAACCCATTAGACCTACAACTCATGTGTTCCAAACTCCACACCAGAACTTATTTTCCCTTTGTTTGGACAGGCCACGGACACCGAAGAGAGCATGGCAAAAGATATGAATGTCGGTATCCTGATAAAAGATGGAGAGGACCTCCTTGGCATGTCATGGTGCTTTCGGATCAGCGAAAAAAGACGAGACAAATTAAACTTTTCATTTATTTAAGTATTTTTGCCCATTAAAAACATTCCACGCAATTATATAACGACAATATATGGCATAATTATTCACTTTAATGTGGACACAATAAAAAACAACTTTAAAATGCAGGTTAAGGTTTTATTGCTTCTTACTTGGAATAAAATAAAACAGTCCACATAATCAAAAAACTTTATACGGAGCTAACATTAAGCAAACAAAGTATTTCACAAGAAAGAATGATGTATTTCTTAAAACCAATTGTTATTACCTAATTGTTTTATCTTTGACAATCTGCATCCATTAATATGAAACAGGATAGTAATAAAAATGATAATGATAACAATAATTACTATTTTCATTGCCTTTAAGCTCACTTTTCCATTGGCAAAGTTTGATCGCTTGTGTTTTTCCCTTTGAAATTTTAATTTTTAAATCAGAACTGGACAATGTGTGTGGACAGCAGCAGAAATTACAGAAATAAATTGCACTGAACCACACGAAGTGACCTGAACATTAAAGCAAAAGCCCTTAAACCATGGGGAGTTCATTCAGCTTTAGAAGCTATAGAGAGTTCATCTTGTCTGGCCATTAACATTATATAATACTGTAAAAAACAGTATTACCGACTCTGAGTATAGTTAGTCCAGAGTAACTGAGCTTTATTAATTTCCCCTACTACACTATATGAACCTACACTATACGAACAAAATTATTGGGACATACCTGAAATATTGAATTCAAGCGTTTCAATCATGCCCATTGCCAACTAAGCATACCAAGACATTTTGGACATCAAGACAATTCCAACTGTGCCCCAGTGCACATAGCAAGCTCCATAAAGACATGGCTAGATGAGTGTGGTGCAGATGAACGTGACTGACCTGCACAGAGCCCTGACAACCCCATTCAACATGTTTGGTATGAACTGGAACGGAGATTGCGAGGCTTACCTTTTCGTCCAATATCAGTAGCCTACATGACTTCATAAATGCTTTAAAGAATGAATGGGTACAAATACCCACATAAACTCAAAAATCTTGTTTAAAGCCTTCCAAGAAGAGTCGAGGCTGTTATAAACTGCAAAAGGGGTAACAACTCCAAACTAAACGTTGTTTGAATGCAATGGAATTAAAGTCTCTGTTAGTTAATGGTTGGGCGTCCCAATACTTTTGTCCAAGTAGTGTACGTCCCTGCAGGTTTGTGTTGGGATTGGCTAGAAGTTCATGCTTACTACCAGTCCGCCATTCACGTTGTTTACATCTCCCACCCACCTTTCACAGGCCCCGCCCCTTGGACGTTTAACTGGGCCTGTGTTCGAGCTGCCAATCAATCTTTGAAAACGGGTGAGAAACAAAATTACGCTCCTCCTGCCAGACCACCACCTTTCCTCTCTCACACACATACTGCTGTCCCCTGTACCCCACCCGCCTGGTGGTACCATGGCGTCTGGCGAGGAGGACGGAGCGGTGGAGGAGAAAGAAACCAACAACAAGAAGAAGAGGACTAAAGGCGCCATCGCCACCGCATGGCTCACTTTCTACAACATCGCAATGACGGCAGGGTACGTGTCTGAATAAAGCCTCAACACTTTAACTGAAGTGTGACTGGAGACTGTCTGTGCACTAAACTCCCAGTGTATCCGTTTATACCTCCAAACGGGCTCGGACTTCAGTAAATCCGGGTTAAATCAGACTCGGAACGGACTGAAATACGGTTTGCTGGGGTCGCAAATAACGCGCAGGGGGTTTTCCGCGCAGGGGGTTTTGCGCGACCACCTTTCCAAATACGGTCGACTGGAGGGCGGCGGAGGCGCTCCGATAAGTTTAGCCGCACTCTGACACTGGAGCTTCTCTCTGAGAGTCCTGCCTGAATAACTCCCACGAAAACCTGTATAATAATCCATTAATAACCTGTTATTACGGCTTACGCGTGTTTCAGACTTCTCTGAGGGTTTCTCACGCTCTAGATTAGGACTAAACTGCAGTCAGTCACCATTTCTAGTCTAAGTTTAGTCTTCACCTGGCTCAGGCCTCTGGAGTCAGAAGTGATAAAACTGAAAATGAAGGCCAATAATGACCATTAGATTTGAAATGTCATTTGTTTGTTGTAGAGCCTGTAGTCTTATAAACGTCTCAGAATTGATATCAGCCATATAGGCTGTAATAACGCACTCGGAGGTAGTTCTGCATGAATAATGCCCACAAAAAGGTCGACATTAACGCATTAATAACTTGATTATATGTCTTAAGACTAGGACTAAACTGTCAGCAAGTGACCATTTTCCAAAAGAAGCCTAAAACTAGATGTTTGAAATGAAGGTCAAGAATGCCCATTAGAAATTAAATGTCATTTGTTTTGTCCACTCAATAGGAGTTGTGTGTGAATAACACCTTATAAACATCCACTATAACACATTAATAACGTATGTCATAAGTTTGTTTACGACTTCTAAGAGTGTTTCCCATGTAAGTTAACTCTAGACCAGGACTAAACTGCTGTCACTCATTAATGACAATGTGTCTGTAATGGTGTCAACTGTTTAGGCTACAATAATGCACTCAGTGGGAGTCCTGCATGAATAACGCCTTCAAAAACATTGACATTAATGTGTTTATAACCTGATATCATGTCTTGAGCATATTTAAGACCTTTCAGAGTGTGTCCGAATGTCTAGACCAGCACTAAACTGCAGGCAGTCTAGGTTTAGGCTTAGGTATTTTCATTAAATGACCATTGGTTTTCTCTGCAGTGGTATTGAAAGTACATCAAGGAATCTGTAGTGTTACAAAAGTACATGGTATCATCTATTATTGACAATGTGTCAGCGTTAATATCAGCCATTTAGGTTATAATAATCCTATGTGAGTAATGGCTACAAATGTGTCAACATTAATGCATTAACAACCTGTTAATACGTCTTACACATGTTTAAGGCTTCTTCCAGTGTTTCCCATGTCTAGACCAGGACTAAACTGCAGTTAGTCACCATTTTTAGGCCTCTGGATCAGGCCTCTGTATATTAAGTGTAATCTGTTTTCTTTGCCGTGAGATTGTGTAGTAAAATACATCACGGATGTTGTTGAGCAGTCTCACAAATGTATATGGATTTATCTATTAATGACAATTGATCAACCATTTGGGCTAAAATAATGCACTCAGTGTGGGTCAAAAATCCCTACAGTAACACATTAGTAACCTGTTATTACGTTGTATGCATGTTTAAGACTTCTCAGATTGTTTTGCACTCTAGACCAGGACTAAACTGCCGTCACAAACCATTAATAGACTAGGTTTATGCTTCTTCTGGACCAGGCCTCTGGAGTCAGAGGCGATGAACTGAAAATGAAGGCCAAGAATGACCATTAGATGTTAAATGTAATTTGTTTTCTTTTCAGTAAGATTGTGCAGTAAAAATAACATGAATGCTGCTCTCATAAAAGAACATGTAATCATGTTAATGACAATGCGTCAGTATTAGGCCAGGGCCCACGGAATATCACGACTGCCCAGGAAAATGCACAAAGCTACCCTGTAACGAGGATGTCGAGTGTCATTTGTCTTTATTTCTATCTTCCTCGAGCCTTTGACCTTTAGTTGTGCCCACCTGGACCTTCACCAGGTTCTGATCAAGAGGACTGGAATCACACATCTCCAGCTTAAACACAGAAGGAATATGTATCTTTTAATACACAGCTCTTCCTCCTCATCCTGTAGTCTTCGCATGTTTCTGCTTCAGCTTTCTTACCCGGTGCTCCCACACATCAGTACCCATGTACCTTATTCTACTATTAGTTCTGCTACCATCCAGGGGATGGGGACAATTTGATAAAAGCATACTTGATCTTCCTTTGTAATCACGTGAAAGGCTACACTATTCACTTAATATCTATTTGACAAAAAAGTGAATTCCCAAAGAATGGAACCATTTTGCAAGTGTACCAGATCTCAATTGCTGAGAAAGCAGCTACTTACGGAATTTGTCCCTGGCTTTTGAAAAAGACAGGTTCATTCCTCTGCACTCATTTGGGGGGAAACCATTTATATGAGAGTACAATATTTAGGTGGTATGTCTGTGATATTGAAGGAAAAACTCAATGTGTAGTGATTTAGTTTTGAGTTTTTCTGAACCATTTCTATTGGTCTTTTTTGTCATTACATTTTGATAAACTGTAAGATGCAACAAAGAAAAAAGAAACAAGGTTCTGTTCCGACTGTGATGACATGTAATATGCATTCAGACCTACTCTGTGAGGACGAAGACTCGTAAACCATGTGGTGAATGTGCCCCTGAAACATCTGTTAAATAGCTTTTCTAATATGTAATAGTGGTGTGTACTGAATGTGACATGATGTGATCTAGGTGGCTGGTGCTGGCTCTTGCAATGGCTCGGTTCTATCTCCAGAAGGGCACACATAAGGGCTTGTACAGAAGCATAGCAAGGACACTAAAGTTCTTCCAGACATTTGCTTTGTTAGAGGTACGCACTACTTTTTTTCTCCTTGCTCTTTTTCTGTCAGTCAGTTTTACCCTTTAGCCCTCAGTCATGCTGCTTGTCTCACTCTGTTTTCATTTCCTTTCTTTGAGAGCAGAAACATTCATTCATTAAATTGTGATGTTTTAATTAGCCAGTCCTGTACTTTAGACATCACCCTCTGACTTCCTCTGACACTCATTTACATCTTATATTTCAGGTTGGGCACTGTGCAATCGGTATGTACCACCTAATCAACATATGCACTTCAGCATACAGCACATGACAGATGAGGAGTAGATGTGTCTGAGTATGTGTATGTACGTGTGTTAAAGGAATCGTGCGGACATCAGTGATTGTGACTGGGGTCCAAGTGTGCTCTCGAATATTCATGGTTTGGTTTATCACTAATAGTATCAGACAGGTGAGTGCAAACATGCAAACACAGGATTAAGACAAGGACTCTGAAACTGGGGTTTAGTTGCAAAGTAACAAGAATAATTGGAATATGGGGGAAAATTAGAGGTGAAAAGAGTGCATAGATGTTATTATGAATATGAAAATGATCCCTTTCACATATATGTTTCTAACCGATATTGGGGTAATAATATATAATAATAATAATATAAATTATAATTAGTTTCAGTTTCCAAAAAGTCTAAAACCCCTCAGAGGCTGTATATATGTTTTAATGAATTGAGATGCATGGCAACTACTGAAACAGGTACTGGCAGTATTTTGTGGTGAAATGTAAATGAAATGAAATGTTGAAATTTCTTTAGGCAAATCATTTTAGCCCAGTCTGTTGAAACAATTTGTGACAGATCAAAATACAGTAGCTCATTTATAGAAAAACATCTAACACATCACTACAAGGACCGACAGTTCACTTACTATCTTAATGTATCTCAGATCTTGAAAAGCGCAGGGTATATATTTGTATACGCCACCATGGAAAAAGACTGCATCATTTATATATGAAATATATGTGTTGTTCTGTCAGTACATGACTGATAGTACTGAAAAACAAAATCTAAAGAATACTGAATATCTAATGAATATTTATTTTATTAAGAGAAGGACCTTTTGTCAGGGCTAAAGGGGCTAGCCTTCTTCAGCCCTGCGCTTTCTCGGAGCATGGAACAGGCAGAGAAGCGGGGATCCATGCTGATAACGTTTATTCAAAAAAAGCAAAACAACAGAAATAGGCACGAGGGCCGTCAGGAACGTGAGCTAGAACTAGATACAGGATAACAGGCAGGGAAAACGAGGCATAAACGAGGCGAAATGAGGTGATGGACACATGACTGGAGATAACACAAACAGGACTTAAATACTATCAGAAATCAGGGGCTAAACAAAAACCAGATGGAACACAGGAACATGTGACAAAACCAGAACAGAACATGAATCAAAATAAAAGTCCTCAAAACCACAGAACAGAAAACAGAGCAAAAACGGAACTGAAAAACTAACAGAAAAGCAGTGGCCCTCACCGGCCACTGACCGAACCGTGACACCTTTTGCTCATTATTGTTATTTACGTCTTCTTTAGGTCCAGAATCAGGAAAGTGTGATCTTGTTCCTGGTGGTGTGGACAGTAACTGAGATCACACGTTACTCCTTCTACACCTTCAAACTACTCAACCATCTGCCGTACTTCATCAAATGGGCCAGGTGCAAAAGCAGCACGGCATGGAAAATCCCAGCAGTGCATGGTTGCTGTTCCTCCTAGAGTATTGTTTGCTTACCTTCACTGACTTAGGTTAGAATGACTTACATTTTCTCTTTGTCACCTAATACTGCATGTCTTAAGCATGGCACACAGAGTTGCTGGTAATACATTTGTGATGATTTGAGATGACATCGTTGATAAAAGCACCTCACAAACATTCTCTTCTCAACGGCCCTGAAGGAATACAAAATCTTTTAGACCCTTTTTTAAAACCCTAGTAGATTCTGGGGCCGCTTTACAGAGCAGTGTGAAGCCGTTTACCTCATTTGCTCTGGCTGGAAAGAAGAACTCGCTCTAATAGGCAGTAAACCGTGTGTCATGGCATTTTGAACCAAAACAGAAACAACCCATAAAATAATATGTTCAGGACAGAGCAACATATTCAGAAGATTTCAGCAGCTTTTGTGAAAGTCAGTGCAGCACGATTTTGAGGAGCATAGTGCAGAGTACTCAAAATTGTTACTACAGTTGACATTTTCTTTATCTTATGTGTGTCTCAAGGTACCATTAAAACAAGTGCAGTTGTTGCCAAACTAAGAAACATGCGTTCCAGTTTTTGTAGATTTGCGTGAGAGGTTTGGTCCAGGCATTGTGCATAAAAGGGTCATCAAATTGTATTGATTATTATGTGATTTCTGGCTAAACTCTTTATCTGGTCCATAACAAGCCTACCCATACGCAGATGCTGCCTATAAGGCAATGTACAGGACAGTTAACGGCTGGGTGGATTTATAACAGTGATATAAATGACTGTTGCAGCAAGTTATAACATTAGTTACTGTTGCTATATTCGTGAAACTCTCTGCTTGGGCCACCTGGCACTATCCATAACACTTGTGTGAACACTAAAATGCTCTCTAGCATAAAGGAAATCTTCATGGCGCACAGCAGTGTACCCCTGAAGGCACATTTTTCAAAGATAAACTGGCTTTACAAGACGTTTACTATGTTCAAGAAAGCAGGCAAGTGGAAATAAAAGTGGAAATGTTTATATTAATCTCACCAGGAAACCTAGTTGGTACAGTGGTAGATACTGAGGAGTCATATAATACACTTTACTTTAGCAAAAGTCAGAAAAGAAATGAAGACATGCACCATACACTACTGTTTTGGTTCAAGCTGAGGTTAATCAGTGTTATCAAATCTAAACAGTAAACAGACATCCGAGGAAAGAAATGAACACTTGAGAAATAACTCTTTGTTTGAAAGACACAGGGTGTTAATGAGAGTATGAGAAAGAGTTAAGCTCTCAGTATCAGCATGACATAACAGCTGACCTGAGTGTCATAACACTAGATGTCTATGGAGCACACTGGCTAGCATTTAGCAGGGCTAGAAAATGAAGATCTGCCCCTAATTCGGTAAAAACAATCATGTTTTACTGGTCAATTTTTTTATTTGAAAAGCAAAGAGTAGGTTACTATGCTATACATACAATCATACTACATAAGAAATCAAACCATTAAAAAACTGCAGTACAGCTGCAGTAGCCTCTTACAAATTGTTGAAAAAACAGTTGCTGTCCTGCGACTCAACAGTTGCCCCCCCCCCCCAACATAGACACTCGCAATATATTGGCCTCTAAACAGGAATGTCTGACAGGTTGTCTCTCTCAGTTGGTTGAAATTTTGAGGATTTGTGTGTGTGTGCATGTGTTCGAGTGTGTATCTTGGTTAGGCCCCTTGTGAGGTGTTCAGCTGCTCCTGTTTTTAAGACTGTCTGTTTTGGGCATGGAATGCCTGTCCACTATTAGCGTGACTCCCCTACATGCACACACGCTTCCGTCCTTCTCCCAAAGACTACCGTTTCCCCATGAGCCTTATGCCACAAACTACAAATTCTTACACCTCTTCAGCACTAAACATACACGCCCTAAATATAGAGTGCCCCCATTTTCAACTTGGGGGTGGAATTGCACTGTAAGTGGTGGAGAAGTAATTTTATCTATGCTGGACATAGCCTGAGTTATGTTGTGCTCTGAAACCAACACAATCAGCTTCAGTAACGTGAAAGATTTTAGGTGTTAACTAAAATGTGCTGGCCCTTGAATCGTCCATACAGTCTAACATCAAGGTAATCACATCCCTATAGTGTGGAGCTCTTGTGTGTAGAGGCTGTCTGGTATGACTGTCTTCATTGTTGATCTAGTTGCAGTGTGCTAAGTCAGCTAAAGCATGCCAGCTGTCCGCAGTGAGGTCATCAGGCAGAGCCTAATATTCGCCTGGCACTGGCACACACAGGGATGATAAAACAGCTGGTATTATGTCAGCTGGCAGAGACCCCTACACACCTGTACTGGGGTGGTGAAGTGTATTTTTAAGTGTTTACGAAAAACATTAGAATTAACGATTTGGTATTGATAGGAGTTATTTTTGCAGGAGGGAATAATTGTTGTTAATTATACATTTGAGTGTTTTCTTTCTCATTGCAATTACTGCCAGGTACAGGGGTTCCTCGAGTTACAACAGTCTCAGCACACAATGTTTGGAGTTTAGAAAGCTCAGTCCCACTCGACTCAAACTGTTAGTCTCGTACTTATGGACTGCGTGGGTGAATTTGTTCGGTTGCGCGGTGGAAGAATACACAGTACCGCAGCAGATGAGTGAGGGAGTAGATAGACAGAAAGATAGATAGATAGATAGTTAGAGAGATAGATAGATAGATAGATAGATAGATAGATAGATAGATAGATAGATAGATAGACTTTATGAATCCCTTCAGAAAGTTTGTTCCAGGAATCTGACTGTTTTAGAACAGAGCAAATATTTATATTGGAAAGTACAGAACGTACAGAAAGGCTGAAGTCACAATTAATGAAAATTACAGTAAAGCTCCAGTTTAACTTGGATCATGAGTCGCAGATTCAGTCACACAACTTTTTTTGAGAGCTGACTCATAGATTTACGTGGAAATCGCACATATACTCTGCCTTTTTTGCTTTTTTAGGGCAATAAATATATTTTACTGGACTTTGTCACCTTGCCGCAGTGTCCCAATACTTTTGTCCCGCAACATTCCGAGTTGCATATATCAGTAGAGAAAGCACTCAGACACTTCAAGCTCCAGAGGAGACCTTTCCAATGAGCCCTCACTTGTAATTTTAGCCCTAGTAGATCAGGGGTTATTCCCCAAAAACCATTCACCTCACTACAGTGTCCCAATACTTTTGTCCAGCAACCTTCTGAGTTGCATATCTTGGCAGGGAATTTAGTTCTGTTTGATAGAACAGTACCTTGATTAAGCTCCTTTTAGGCATTTTCTACCAAAACACAACAATGCAGTTTTTCACTATATGCGGGTAATCTTGGAACGTAACCGTTACTGAATATGGAAACAATTGGGGTCCCCTGCCTCCTGGAGATCATCTTTCCTGCTGTGTTTAGGTCCAACCTACATCTGACATGCTAACACATCCCCCCCCCCAACACACACATACTAAATAAACATAAATTGTCTGCTTAAGGTATTTGCATATTTCAGTTTGTTCCTTGTAGAAGAAGTACTTACTTTCAATTACACATGTTACCTGCATGTTACCTGCTTGGGAGGCGTTCAAACACACAACTGTATGTCTTTTCTTTTCAGCCCCTGGTCCAGGCCAAGTCCTGGTCAGCGGCAAAATGCTTGATGTGAATTTCGTCTTTATGTGCCGTGTTTAACAGGCTGACTGCAGCTTTCGAAAATTTGTTGAAATTGGACCTGAATTGCTTCAAAAGCCGTTCATTTAAATGCGTGTTTAGTCAGGATTTCCCATGAAAAGTCATTCTTATTTATAATGCTCGTATGAAAAAAACTGACATCTGTTTATTTTTATTGTGGCATCTAATTAATGTGGCATAACTGGAGGGGGGAAGAAAAGCAAATTCAGTTGACAAAAGTCTTAAGGCATTTAGGAGATGGAGAGCAGTGCTTTACTTGCCAAAGTTAATTACAAGAAAGTGAAAGAGAGTGGTATAGTGGCTCAGCGCAACTCCCCTGGTCTTTCTCAGCCCATGTTTTTGTTTTGGCCTCTCAGTAGTAACTGAAATAAGTGAAAGAATCACATGAACCCGGAGTGACTCACACAGCAACTCCGACGTTTGTCTGGAAGAGGCGTGGATTGTTCTGTTTTATGCCGATGGCATAGAGAAGCTTACATAGGTTTCATGTATGAGAGCTTGCTTTTCCGTGAGCTGGATAAACACCGGGATGACTCACCATGTTCTGCGGCTATTAGCCCTGAGTTCAATAAACTGAAGGCTGCAGATGAGGTAACACTGCTAGCACTTGTGTGCCTCCTCTGGTTTATTAACAAGCTAACGACTGGAATGTGTTCTTTCACCTTCCATAGTACTTATATTAATGCAGTTTTATAAAATCGTGGATGAACACCCTCCGTCAAATGCCATGTTTTGGCATTATGTTTTTATGTTAATATGTTATATTTAGCAAATAACCAGCAGTCATGCATTAGTACAAAATCGGCTTGTCTGTAGAAGATGTGTATTTATTTTCTCTTTAATAGAACATCGTTTTACCAGGCGTGCTGAAACCATATGTTTGCAAGTAGGTTTTATTCGGTTTGCATCAAAAAATACCTCTTTTAACCTCATTCTACTTTAGAAATGTTGGTTTTGTTTCAGTGATCATCCCCAGCCCAGCCCTGCAAATGATCAAATCTTGTTCGCATTCTTGGTTCGACAATGATTATGCTAAGCTTGTCATAAATCTACTCTGCCATAAAATCAGGTGTGAAATTAGTTTAATAGTTTGTGACCCCCACTCCAGTACTGATTTTGAGTGTATTCCCTATTGACTGATCTATGAGTTCATAGTGAAAGATAACCAGTAGTCACCCCTACAGCTAGGTGAAATCTATTGTACTGTGCAAAGTTCAGAGACCACCGTTCTGATAATATAATTTCTGGTCCGAATTAGTAATTTTCTACTATAATATAAAACTTTCAGCATTTATTTTATCCACTCTTTTCTTCCCAACTAAAGCTGCTCCCAAAGCTCTCACTGACATTGTTCCCCTTGAAAGAGACACACATTCACAAAAGCAGCTACCCACACACACCTAAGCTGCCATATTTGTCACTTGCAGTTATAAACGACTAAAAAGACATTTTTCAGCAGTTTAAAACCAAGATTATCCACTCGGATATGGTAAAGGAAAGTTACCTTAAACTAAGTGAAAAAATTCATTCAAAGTTTGGAAATGGAATTGGACTTAACAACCATGCAAGTCTACCTGGTAGACCACCAAAAGGTGGCCCCATTATCATCACTTAAACATCACTTACAATTTTGAGAAAATCAAGCTTCACTCTTTCTTCAGATCAAAGGATGAGTGGCGGTTCAAGATATTCTTCTGAGGAATAAGGACACCCACACCTGATGTCTGGGATGTGTAGAAAGATGTGGAGAAGCGTAAATTAGTCACTGGGATTAGCTTAGAAAACATAGGTGGCTTCTAAGACTGCACTCATTTTGTTTTTAAATCGCGTCCACACGAGCACGTTTTCAAAAATATCTCTTCACACGCAATCGCAAAAAACGCTGTCAAGAGCATGCCAAGGCAGCAGGTGGCGATATAACCTTAAACCGTATAGCAT
>JBBPDH010000011.1:13567200-13580790 GCA_037974565.1 Clupeocharax schoutedeni | reverse complement strand
TCTGTCTCTCTCTCTCTCCCTTTCTCTGTCTCTCGTTCGTGCGATCATCTCTCTGTGTCTCTCTCTGCATTTATTTCTCTCGCTCTTTCTGTCTCTCTCTCTCTCTTTTTCTGTCTGTGTGTGTGTTAGTTTTTCTCCCTTTCTCTGTCTCTCTCGGTCGTGCGATCATCTCTCTCTGCATCTCGGTCTCTCTCGCTCTCTCTGTCTCTCTCTCTCTTTCTGTGTGTGTGTGTGTGTTGTTTTTCTTTCAGTTATATATATGCGTGTGTGTATGTGTGTGTGTGCGTGTGTGTTTCTGTGTGTGTGTGTGTGTGTGTGTGTGTGTTTCTGTGTGTGTGTTTGAACACAGCCACTGAAAATCAAATTCCTTTTTTATTTTGATTACATGGAGTCTCATGCTCTGTTCATGCACCACCTCGTACAGAACCCATATAAAATAACAATTAAAACATATTTTGGATTCATTTATTCTAGGCTCACTTTATGCTTCCCAGTATATATCTAAATGCATTTAAACTTACAACCTTACTAGGAAACTGACTGAGGGGCGTGCAGTCTCGGACCACAGCCGAGGTGCAGAGGCCTTTCGCCCCGACATTAGAAATGCTGCCGGGACCCATGGATCACACTGTACATTGCAGGTTGATGGTCATTTAAAGCATTTTCAAGCTCATCCTCTTCAGTCCATTGGGCCCCGGTCCTCACCTGTTAAACCATCTACCGGATTTTGTTAGAACCTCATTTGCCCGGTATGAGTCATTAGCACACATTAACATTCACCTTTGGTTTGGTCTCAACTTTTTTTTCTTTCTCTGTGTGAAAACCCCAAGTGAGTTTACGGCTGCAATCGACTCGTATTCTTGCAGACCACGCCTCCTGTGCGACGATTGGCTAAGAGTTTAGACAGGGGACGAACAACTATGTACGAACTATGGAGCAAAAAAAAAAAAATCCCAGCCAATCACAGTCTGCGAGTGTGTGGCCTGGGAGAATACAGGTGGGGGGCAGAAACCAACGCATTTCGGAGGCCGGTGACGTCATCGCCGCGCCTTAACGTATGGTAGGGTGGTTGGGGAGGGGCAGGTGGGGGTAAAAAAAAGGAGGCTCTGCCTCACCATGGAGGGATAAAACTGACCGTATCGCCTCGAGGACTGAGGGATGGAGACCACCGAAATCTGAGAGTACCCAGTCGATCACTTTCTCTTTTTCTCAGGAAAGTTTTCGAGAGGAGGAACCAGAGCAGAGCCTCAGAGAAGTTCAGACGAAGAGGAGAAAACAGGCGGACGGGAGGGAGGAAGGTGAGAACAGAGAGAGATAGAAAGAGGGAGAGGGAGAGGGAGAGATCTTATTTCATCCTTCCAGTGAGAGGCTCTCAGACTCCGTCCCGCTCCTCTGGCTGCTGCAGGTATGTGTCTCACTCATCACAGGACAGAGACAACTGGACACAAGAGCCCAGGAAACTGAAATTTAGAAGGCAGATTTGTCTGAATAAGTCAGTCATCTTAACTCGACTGGATGTAAATTGTGGTTTGAGTTGACTAGTTTTAAAATCTCAGTGTTTTCATGTTGAACTGCAGAGATACTTTATTCAAAGCCCTAGAGTCTCAGATCTTCGAGGCGCCGCAGCCCCGATGAACGGTTGAATGGAATGTTGATGTTTTAAATGTAAGATTTTGCGATTCTAAAGTTCTGCTGCTTAGATTCGTGGCCGTTGAATGGAACATTCAACACTGGTTTTTATTGTTTGAAACATTGTAATTCTAACGTTCAAATTAATGTTAAACTGTACTTTGTGGTAGAGCTAATCCCATGTTTTGTTGCAGAACAATGTGGAGCAGCAGAGCGCTGGCCTTCCTCATCTACGGGCTCCTCGTGCACTGCGGCGCGTGCTCCCCGCTCGGATACCCGAGCGTCAGGTACGAACGCGCGCTCACAAAGGGCGCGTGTGTTTGTGTGTGTGTATGTGTGTGTGTGTGTGTGTGTGTGTGTGTGTGTGCGAGCCCACTGAAGACCAAACCTCTACGGAATAATGACAAGAACATAAGAGAAAGTCTACTGTAAAAGATGTTGCTTTTAGTTCCTTGGAATTAAGGCTACAGCAGCTCACAAAGATAGGAATACCTGTCTGTGTGTGTGTTTTCACGCGTGTGTTAAATGGACGGAGGCGGCACATATTAATGTGTATTTCTACGCGTTAAGATAGCTCAATATATATTTATATACACGACAAAGTACATGATACCTTAATCAGGACATTCCATTTAGAGGAACACATTTATTTACACCTTCTATACCATTTTATTTATGCCTTTATGTCAGAATCTTTATTTTCAGAGTCAAATGTTGCTTAGCTTTTATTCATTTTTCTATTGTGGAACAGCTTGCGTGAGCAGGTCAGGGTAATCCTATAGGATAAATATTCATTATAATATAAAAGATGTAAAAACCAGCCCCTCTCAGGTGTGATGTTGTTGATCTTTGCTGCAGACTGGAGAATGCAGGCTACGAAGAGGGGGATTCAGTAGCAGATTTGGCCTTCGACAGTGACCAGATCGCCCTGAACAGTCCATCGACTGGGGACGATGCCTACACATTATATTACCCAACAGAGCAAAGGTAACGTTTTTCCACATCTCTCTGTCTGTCTCTCTTTCTGTCTGTGTCTCTCTGTCTGTCTCTCTCTGTCTATATCTCTGGACATTCTTCCCTCATCCATGAAGTGGACCTTTCTGTCTGTGTGTTTCCATACACACATGTGAATGTTCCTTGAGAGCTAAATGTCTACCATGGTCAAACATGCAAAACATTGTTATAAGATATTTTAACATGAAAAGATTTGAGACAAAAATTGGTTTATCGTGTAAATCATTGAGAGAAGACTAAGTAAATAGGAAATTACTAAAATTAAGCATGAACATGAATAAGATATAACTGGGTAAATAGAAAAAAACGATGAGATAATGCTTGGTAAACAAATAATAATTAAGAAAAACGTGTCCGAACAGCTCAGACTGAATTTATGCAGCGCAGTGGTCAGGCTGCTGGGAGATGTTTGATATTGGCTCAGCTTCATTGTGGAGTAGGATTAGTGCGCCGTGTCACACCGTGCTAGGTGTGCGTGACCATGTTTGTGTTTGGCGTTTCGATTCCAGAACGGAAAGACACGCAGACGGGATGTTTAATAAAGCCTACAGGAAAGTGCTGGGTCAGTTATCAGCCCGGAAATACCTGCATTCTCTCATGGCAAAACGTGTAGGGTAAGGACCCCCCCACTTTCCTCATGCTCGTATTGTGTCTCTCATTGTCTCGTAACGCTCTGTAATATTTTACTGTTTTAAAGTGTCTTCCTGCTCACACGCAGTGTTCCATGCTTTCATTGTTCTTTTCTGTTTTGGTGTGTTATTCTGCGTTTTACAATTTTAAACGATTCTATAAATAACTGAGTATGCTTAACTATATATATTGCACTGCCACAAAAGTAATGTGATCTCATCATTAATTCAGTCTCTATAAGAATTGTTCCTTGAGGGAAATGAATCTTCCTAGCAGTTACCCCCCTTGAGCGTACAGAGGCTAAGCTATAAAGCCTAGAAGACCAAGACCTTATTGAAATTGTTGTTTGCCATCATTTCTGCCCATGTTTAACAAACCCATTTTTGATGGGTGTAGTGCTAATCAAGCCTAAACGCACACTGAAATCCCACAAAAAAGGAAAATTCACAGAATGATTACATATGACTTTGTGTGTGCTGTATTTAAGTAAGAACGCAATTCTAACTGGAAAAAAAATGTAAAAATTCAATATCCTGCTTCTGTCAGAGATAATGGATTTGTGGAAATGCTAAAGGTTGGTATTTGTTTTGGTTTATAGTTAATTATGATCGAACTGTGAGTTTCCGTTTTTAGACGAAGAGATTTTAAAGGGTTTTTGTAGGATTAACCAGTTTCCCCAGTGGACTGTGTTTAAGCCCCGTCCATGGATGCAGAGGAGTGGTAAGATTTTTTGTTTTTCAGATATTATCAAGGTTCATGTATACAATAGAAAAGATGGGATTTTTATAAGGTCTTGGTAGAGAAGAAGTGTATTTGTCCTCTAAGCTGCTCTTAGCTCTTTGTATGCCTAGTCCTTCACACTGGGCGTTTTCTCCTTTTCTCTCTCTCTCTCTCTCTCTCTCTCTCTCTCTCTCTCTCTTTCTCCCTCTTTCTGCCTTCTCACACAGAGGAGGAAGTGCGATGGAAGACAGCACGGAGCCCCTCTCCAAGCGGCACTCAGATGGGGTCTTCACAGACAGCTACAGTCGCTACCGGAAGCAAATGGCTGTGAAGAAGTATCTGGCTGCAGTCCTCGGCAAAAGGTATAGACAGAGATTTAGAAGCAAAGGACGACGGCTCGCCTATTTGTAGCGCCCTTGTTCGTACAGTCCTGAGTCAGCCAGGATATGGAGATGAGTCGATCGCGCCTGTGTTCTTTAAACATGTATTTATGTATGAAGTGGAGACATTAAAATGAATATTTTGATAATAATACTGTTTTTCTTTTGTACCGAAGCACTTGAGAATGCACAGCTCTAACTTTGTGGACCAATCGTTCAGTCTGACCAAAATACAGTCTATATATATATATATATTTACTTATTTATTTTTAGACAGTAAGGAAGTGATTGTGCACTTGAGCGGCGTACTCCTGATACTTTGTCTTTTACATATATCAGCCGACCGATATGCGTATGAGTTAAATAAATTGTCTTAAAGACAGTCATTGCATTGAATGTTACCTTTCTTCCTCATTTCTGAACACTGAAATTAAGAGTGTAGTGTTTTTTATTTACAACAGCCCTGAAGACATAGATTTGCACCCATTTCTACAAGACATAGACTTTGGGGCGCTCCCGGATGGGGATGAGTTTGAGGCATTTATGTGGAACTGGCTGATGCAGTTCCCTCCCAATCTCCCGGTGAGTTCCGTGGCTCCGGTACCATTTAGCCCTTTTTTTCCGGAGGGGTGCCTTTCACTCTTCCCTTCTTTCTCCCGTGAAGTACACCCTCCCTGTCATGTTTCGCTTGAATTTCATGAGCCAATCTCCTCTCCTTCCTCACCTTCTCACAACCCTCTTTGACAAACACATTGACTTTCACACCATGGAACCTTCTCATTGTGGGCAGATTTGTGTCTCCAGATATGAATGGGTCCAATCAGCAGCAATGCACCTCGAAGAACACACTTGTATTCTGTAGAGAGCCTGCGAGACATGCCGCTCTGTTTGAGCCACCGCCCAGCCTTTTTCCTCTCCCTACAAAAGCATGCCCAAAGCACCTTATCTATCATCCTTCCAAACTGTTCTTCTTCCCTCTATCCAAGAGTGCGGGGGGTACAGTTCAGCTCTTGTGGTGGTGGGCGGTTTGTGTCTTTGTGTGTAAAAATTTGTTTCTGAAGAATCTTTGCTTGTAGGGAATTCAGCCTGAAAGTTTTCTATTCTGTAAATCGTATAAACTCATAGTTCTCCATCCTGTTGAAAAGACACGCTGGATATACTTTTAGTTTTCCGAATTAAAGTTCCTTTTTCCTGACCAAACTGGCCGTAAAATCTGCTCTTGTTAACATCACATGTCTGCTTGTGTGTGTGTCTGTGTGTTTTTCCACTGCTCTGGTTGAGGTATTGCAGAGACGGGGTTTGTGATTTGATGGTATGGGTACCTCTCTCTCACCATGTCTCCTTAGTGGCCAATGTTAACGCCCATCATTAGGCTTTCTCAGCTTTAAGAGGGCATGACAGGGGTTGACTGCAGTCATAATTGCTGACACAAGCAGTGCTAGCATGCTTTAATCCCTGTTTATGCTTATTTATGCAAGAAAGGAGCAAGAGAGAAACATCCCAGAGATACTAAGAAAGGAAGCTGTTAGGAATGACTTCATAGGAGACAAGAAAATATTATTAAATATTTTAATAAAGCGCAAGCAATTTTGGACTATATCTATTGGTCCATTTATCATGAAATGTTCACATAATCCATGATTAAATTGTCCAAAATGCAAGATCTGGACTTTTATGGAAGAAGCAGAATATTGGGAGATAAACAGAGAGAGAGGCAAATTTTTAGCAAAGAATTACTGACTGGTTATAGCTCACTAAGCCAAATCTGTCACTCCCTATGTGAGTGCAAGACTGTGAATGTGTGTGTGTGTGTGTGTGTGTTGTAATGGAATGAAAGAGAGACAGTACGAGAGAGTGTAAGGAAGAGTGTGTGAGTGTGAAATCAATCTGTGTTTAATTATGCGTTCTCCTGCAGGCTTTGTGACGCAGGAGGGCAGCTTGCAGCTCGGGTGCCTTTGCTTCGACTTTAAAAATGGCCACCAATCTCAGATGGCATGTTAGTGGCCCTCCAATGCTGCACATCACCTGCTCACACTCCTCCCATTTCATTGGATCATATGACTTTCATTTAGTTGTCACCTGGCCCCGCCCTATTTTGTTTTTCGACTTCCTGCACCATTTCCTGTTGTTTGTTTTAGCTTCACTATACGCAGTGTGTGTTTGCTAGCCGTAGAAACCATCGGACGCCCTCAGCCCTGGAATTCATGCTGTGTGTAAAGTTTGATAGCGCCTGAAGCCTTACTTTAGATGAATCTTAAATAAACAAATCTATTTCTTGTGTAGAAAAATAGTAGGTTATAATAACACATGGGATCCACAAAAGAGGTCACCACCATAAATGTAAACAAAAAACCCCCAATAATAATAAGGTGTTGTAAGATTTGTATGAATAAATTTTTGTAAACAACACAGTTCTGTCTAATCTTTGAAACGTATAATAGAAAGGTAATGACTATTAAGGAAAAAATAACATTTCACCCACTTCCTATTACTCATCCGGTCACATGAATGATATTTATGCAAGTGACCAACTGTTTGCTGACAGTCTGCTACACCATAAAGCTTGTCATATGGTGTTGCTAAATGAATGGAGACTCTATGGGTGATATGTATATTTTGACACCTTCCTATCTGAAATCTGCTTAATCATACAACACATGCTGTAAGTAGACAACATGAGGGTGGCGGTGTAAAGTGGTGGTTTAAAAATATCTTTGATGAAGAAGCGTAACAAAATGAACATAATAAAATACATCAAAGCTGAGGAAGAGTTTACCCGTCACAAATCCACAAACAGGTTTAGGAATGAAAGTGTCTGACAAAGCTGGATACGTGGGTAACCTGAAGCTTAAACTGAAGTTAAAGAAACTGAACCCAGGAATAAAAAACACTTTAAAAGACGCATGAATCTGGGTAGGTTCAATCTTGAGTTCAACAAAGTACAAATCGTTCACCACTTTCAGTCACACAAGCCAGACTGAAAGAGTAAACGTGGTCAGGTTTCGCTGTGTGTGTGAGAGTGAGAGGGAAAAAAGAGAGAGAGGTGTGAGAGGTGTTGTCTCCCACTGAGCTATGACTCCCTCAGGTATGTTATGTGGTGTGAAGACTCTAGGAGTTCAGGGGAACCTTTTAGTGTCCGTCAGAGTGGATCAGAGTTAATAACCCCTACATCTCTGCAGCACAGCGGGGAGAAAACACTGACCTTTACAAACAT
Organism: Clupeocharax schoutedeni; assembly: GCA_037974565.1. NCBI lineage: Eukaryota > Metazoa > Chordata > Actinopteri > Characiformes > Alestidae > Clupeocharax > Clupeocharax schoutedeni. Next base: position 13,573,203 of record JBBPDH010000011.1, on the reverse strand, counting down.
ACAAACACACACACACACACACACACACACACACACTCACACTGGTGTTGAGTTCTTCCTAAAGTTTGGAACCTCAGAATAAACGATTCAGTAATTTAATAGTCATAAAGAAATGCAATGAATTTTTATAACAGCGTAATGATCGTTCATTAGAACTTCCATTCTGTACATCCACTTACACACACACACACACACACACACACACACACACACAAACACACACACACACACACACACTTTTACCCAACTAAACCCTGTCAGCCTCTGTTGCCAGACAACGAGTCCCAGGAGGATGCGATGTCGCCAGGTGTGGCAGTGATGGACGATCTATCATGACCTGATTGGATAGAGCCATAAAACCCCACCCATAAATAGCCAGTACAGGATGAGCGTTTGTCAGATAAGTGTTGTGCATTTCTTCTGTCCAATTTCTTCTTCCTTCCTGTAACCTACTTGCTCACACAGTTACACACATACTGCATACCATATATTTCCTTGGCTATTCATTGAACAAAGGAATTTGTGTGTTTGTGTGTGTGTGTGTGTGTGTGTGTGTGTGTGTGTGTGTTTGTGTGTGTGTGTGTGTGTGTGCTACAAAAATAAAGCCATATACACAGGTGAATTCACACACTATTTATAAGAACAACCAACAAAGCCATCAGTCCTAATCAAAATGCTGGACTGTATTGATGCTGAGCCCTCAGGGAACGCTGTCCATGGTTCTAAAAGACAGTTCAGTGAGTAGGAGCTTTTCTCAATGTTACCCTTTCTTAGGTAAAGATGATTTCTGCTTTCCTGACGGTGCATTTGGTCGATTAAGAAATCCATTCTTTAGTTGTGCTTAAGAGTATTAATAACATCAAGAACATTCAACTAAAAGAAACATGACATCTTAAAGGACTGGAAGAGCCTTTGTAAAAATCATTACATTTAATGTAGCCTAGAGTGTATTATGATTATAGGCTGTGTAAGAAATCTTCCATTTTTGATCAGTTGTATCACTTGCCTTGATGTGCCTCTAGCATTCTTAAAAACTAAAAATAGCGATTGATATTCTCTTTTAACACTTATTTATTTATTTCAAAACATTCTACGCGTGCTTCAGAGGAGAATGCTAAGTACCGCAGTGTGCAGACAGAATACAGACTCTTTACTTGTTGTTATGCTGCATCGTGCATAGCAACAGGGTGGAAAGTGACCTGGTGTGATGTGTGGGACCCTTGCACGCACTAAGTGAAGGTGAATCCCAGCGGCAGGTGGGCAACAGTGTTGTACTATCAAACCCTGAAGGTTACATTGATACATAACATGTTTACTGATTAAAATCTACTCTTCTCATGGTACATGGAGTCTCCAAGGATTTGAACCGTGCTCAAGGCTTTAGTTCTTCAGTTTGTACTACAGCTAGAGGGAAATGGGAGAATAGGGTACCATTCAGAATGAAGCATCTGCTTTAACTAAAAGAATATATGTACTTGTTTTTTTAGTTTGAGTTATCCTACTACAACCACATCAATCACATATTAGCTTATAAGTAATGGCTGTATTATGTGCAGCAGCTGGTGTCTTAAGATTTATATGCAATTATAAGCAGTGTAGCCCTTGACTAACCATTACATAATAGTTTTGCAACTATAAGGAAAGCTGTGCAGGGTGATTTTTGAGCTAAGAACACTTGGGCCAGCCAGTAGAGCCTGGTGATTTGAGAGGTTAAGGGGATTAACATGCAGGCCATCAATCAGGTGTTACCTTGCTTTGCATCTGCAGTATGTGTGCATGTGTAATGATTCACAAGTGTGTGCATGGATTTCTGAGTCTACCAGCCAGTCAGCCAGAACAAAGACTTCTATATGATAAATTGCGCCGGTAATACTGATCAGAAAAATTTCTTAATAATTACTTACCGTTTTCATTACACTAAAATGACACACACACACACGCACATATACACATACACACACATACACATATTTATTCATGTTTATATATATATATATATATATATATATATGCAATGAGTCCTTTAATCTTGCTTTTGACTCAATAATAATAAGTCACAAAACCTAGGAGCCATATATATACGGCTATAAAAAAGAAAATACATTAACCTACCATTAAGCATATTTTGCATTTAGTTACTGAAGAATACACTGAAAAATTGTGCAAGGGGATTACAAGATTAATGTATAATAATGTATAAAAGTTTTCAAAATGTCCCAATCCCAAAATGGCCCCTGTGCTTTCTTTTGTTTTGTCCTGTGCCATGTGGCTTTGTTTTGGTTGTGTCACGTGTTGTGTTCCCCCTCACCTGTTCCCTGTTAGTCTTCCCCAGGTGTATCTCGTTTTCCCTAGTCCTGTCTGTGTATTTAAGGTCTGCGTGTGCGTCTTGTCTTTGTCCTTAAAACTTTTTGTTCCCCTGTACCCTGAGTCCCCTAAATAAATCATGCAACTGTACCTTCCGCCCGTGCCTGCTTTCTTCATCCCCCAAGGCAGTTCAGGGTCATGGGGGTTTATCCTTCCCCCTGACTCTGACAGATAACTAAATAAAATAAAATGGTATTTCTGTTGGAGCATGTATAAAATCAGGTTGTGCAGCTGTGTGTGCTGCAGTAGGTAACAGTGCGAGGTTAGTGAGCTCTGAGAAAAGCCGTGACCTGAGAGAGAACAAGAGCAAGACAAAGAGGAAGACAGAGACAGAGTATAGGTCAGTGCTTCAGTCCAACTAAGACATTTCATTTTTAATTTAAAAGAGAGAAGAAAGGAGCACAACAATATCTTTTGTTCTCTCTGTCCTGGCTCTTTCTCACCTCTTCTATCTAATCATCACCTAAATGAGGGCCTAAATGTTTAATGCCTGTAGCCATGGCTCTTAATGAGTGAGTGTGCGTTTGTGTGTGTGGGTGTGTGTGTGTGTGTCTATGTGTCTATTGAAGATGGTCAGCTGTCTGTCCTAGAAACCCCCATTCTATTCATTCGATGGTGTTATATAGTAACTGATGGTAATACATTTTGTAACATTACAAGTGTACCTTGCAAAACTTAAAAAAAGTACTTTTTAAATGTCATTTATTGCATGGCACTCTGCTAACACAATATGATAACAACATATTAACATATTGTACTGTATTAAATCAACATTGTTTGTAGCCTATATGTTTTTGACATTGTACTCTCTCTATCTCTCGCTCTTTTCTAATCTTTGAATTTAAAAAAACCCCCTTCACTCACATTATAAGTAATGTTTTTGTTACTCTTTTGGAGATATTTGTTTTTTATTGGGCAGTGATGATATGAATTCAGACAGTACTCAAAACAATTTATTAAATTTACTTGATTTATTAAATTCACTGATACATTAACAACTATGTGCCATTAAACGAATTGTCTTCCATTTCTGTTGTAGTTTGTTTAGTATAGCATTGTTCTATTAAAGCACTAAGCCACTCTAGGCTGTGTGTTACAATGATTTTACTCTGTGTGGTGATTTATTGTCTATGAGGGCTGTGGTACATAAAAATATCACTGAGCACACTAGGGCTATTATAGGGAATAAGAGGATCTGATTTGATTGGATATTGTACATTGGGTTTTTATAGGGCATGGGAGGTGTTGATTTGATTCACTGTCAGTGCAGCACACCTCGCCATGCCTGTTAATAATGTATTCATTGTGACTCTGCCCCTTTTCACAATTGTTCTGTGCCAGGTTAGTGCCTGTTGCGGCAGCCTTAAAAAAAACCCTGCACACACGTGTCAGCATCTTCATACTGTAATTATTTTATGATCATGAAAATATGGCCCATGATATATTACTTATTACAATTAATCATTGATAAAAGCAAAACTGTGCTGAGGTGCATATTAAAATAACATTCAATTCCATGTGTCACTTTTTTCAGTACTCGTCTCTGCTTCTGTGTCTTTGAGTGTGTACAGGACTGTAAATATGTGACTAAGGAAGGGCTAGTCTGAAGAATTATATGCAATTACATAGGCCTCCCCTTTACAAATACACAGCAGTGGTCTCTAGCTTTAATTGTTCCTCACAGCATGACATGCAACCAGATGTAATTAGAGAGATGTATAGTGAGCTGTGTGTGTGTGTGTGTGTATGGAAGGGGGGTGGTAGGTGTGAGTGTGTATGTAGCCTGATTTAAATGTTGAATTGAAGTGTTGAACTGAATGAGCTAAAATCAGTATAAATTAATTCAAGTGGAACTCTCATGTTTCATACTAAATCAATTAGCACTTGATTATCACAGCTGTCAGACTGTTAGCGCTTTGAAACAGCATTAGAGCTCTTTTAGGTTTGTTATGTCTTATAAGAGCTGACAGACGACAATACAACCTTTTGCTTTACAACCGGAGCACAAATCTCTGGTTTCATATTCATCCGATTAGATCATAACTCTTTAGGAAGCATCATGTAGTCAAAATCCCCATTGTTTATTCAATTCAATTTGAAATTGAAATTTTGTTACCTAAAATTGGACCAAAACACGCAACTGTTTTTGGAGGACTATATATATAGTTGTGGATTCTAGACCGTAATAACAAAACATGCCTTTAGGTTTTTAGCACATTCATTTTCAAGATGCAGCATACTTCAATTAAAATTCACATACTTTATTGGATATTAATAAGGTTTTATAATTCATTATTACGTTAAATGATACTTTTATGTCCTCACCTTCACATCAATGAGTTTACATCCCTGTTGATGTTGTTACTGAATAAGCAAGTGTATATATCTTGAGAATAATAGAACATCTTGAGTATAAACAGAGTGTATCAAAATACATTTAATTCCTGGCTGGACTACCTGGTCAGCAATACCTGGTTGTTACTGCCAATATGCAGCTGTCTTACGATGCAGATTCCCCATGTTTCGGATTTGTTTCTGTGTAAAAAAGTGTAAAAATAGTAGAGGTGGGCATAGATAAATGTTGTTTTAATGCCGTTAATTGCATGGAATCTTGGTGTTAACGGCGTTAACGACGATAATCTGCCACGGCACTGCCGCGGTCTAGGCCCTAAATACTGTTCATCAGGGGGAAAATCTCTTAGATCATTTGGAGCTGGTGAGCTAGTGGTACCTACAGTAGATCAGAACAGAAAAAGGGTGAAATTTTCCCACTGCTGGCCACTGCTGGAACCAGCTATAAATGATTTTGTATTGCTTTATTTACCTGTGCTTCATGCAATTTTTTTTTCTATATTAATTTTTTTTAATTCTATATTCATTTTATGGTTGTTTTTATTACTTAATGATGCTCTGTGTTTGATAAGGTGCTACACAAATAAACTTGCCTCAAGAGGGAACCCATCCTCTTCGTGTTGACACTGGACCACACAACAATAACTCAGGAAGCAATTACTGTTATGTGTGAAAGGGTGACTAAGGAACAAATAGCAATTAATAACGAATAATGAGAGATATGAGGTGCCTGCTGAGGTAAACCAGGAAATCCAGAGGAAACTAGTTTATAATATTCTAGTTTAATAATGGCAGATGTTCTTTAAATGACAGTATAGGTTATCTAAAAAACAATGAATGAAATGTAAATGCATGGTATCTATGAGAGCAGAGGACTCTTGGTTTTCAGTGTTACAGTTAAAAAGCAGCTAAAAGTAGGAGAAAGACACAGCAGCAGGCAGCGAAAGTTCCAGAGAGACAGTCTTTATTTAAATCAAAGTCCAACTCAAAACAAGCTCAGAATTGTAGGAGCTTCATCCATATGAGGGGGAGCTTCACCCCTCTGAATCTCCTTCGTGACCAACCAGAATCCACCTTTCTCTGGAGGACCTTCTCTCCGAAGGGGAACCCAGTTTGTTTTCAGACACAGTCCATACAGTCTCTCCTAGCCTTAATTCCCAATCAGTGCTGAATGACCCACCAAGTGTGAGCTTGAGTCATCGCTTCACTCCTGGATGGAATACAAACAAGAGAGAAAGGTAGAGAGAGAGGGGAAAGAAATAAGCAGCCAGCGAACGTGCCATTTCG
>JBBPDH010000011.1:13533796-13562273 GCA_037974565.1 Clupeocharax schoutedeni | reverse complement strand
AACAGTACTGCAAGAATCCTACTGAGAGTGAGGAAATTTGAACACATCACTCCCATCCTCAAATCATTTCACTGGCTTTCTGTTTCTTCCTGGATCGAGTACAAAATTCTCCTGTTAACCCATAAATGTATTCTGGGCGAGGCTCCGTCATATCTCCAGGATTTAATTCATCTACAAACCTCAAATCGTATCCTCAGGTCATCAGATGACATGCTCCTTCAAATTCCCTCCAGTAAGCTGCGTACAATGGGAGATCGAGCCTTTTGCTCTATTGCCCCACAGCTCTGGAACCATCTTCCTCTCCAGCTGCGAGTTACACAGGACCAGGACGTGTTTAAATCTAACCTAAAGACTTTCCTGTTTAAGAAAGTGTATATTTGCTGAAAATATTTGAAAATATTTTGTCTACTGTTATAAATAAAATCTATTATTATTATTATTATTATTATTATTATTATTATTATTATTATTATTATTATTATCATTATTATTATTATTATTAACATGATGTCAAATTATTATTTTTTCAGTATGGACTAAATACAAGGGTGCTGGAGGAGAAATGGCAAGACCATCTGAATGTGAAGCTCTTCAAGCAGAGAATATGGCTGGAAGAGCAGATGGAAGCTAATCGGGACCTCATGACCCGTGAGCTGAACCATAATATGGAGAAATTCAAAACAGAATGGACAAAAGAAGAGGAGAGAAGGCAGGAACAGGAAAAGAAAGCACTGGAAGGTGAGGGGAGTGGAGGCAAATATTCTGAGGCTTGAGTCATTTCAGAAAGAATGGGAGGAGGTAAATGAGAATGTAAATGCTAATATACATGTGAAGAAATTAAAAACTATATGTAGAAATGCCATTTCAGTGAAGTGCATTTAATTAGACAAAATATTTATGGTTTAATGTCAATATACTGTTAATTACTGATATTTCACACTGTTATCAGTTCTGATTGTCTAACATAATGTAATGCTTTGATATAGAACTGAAAGATAAGTATTTGAGAGAGATGGAAGAGATCAAGGAAGAGAAGATTAGGGAAAAGGAGACAGAGCTGGGAGAGGCACTGGAGAAGGTTAGAGAAATGCTGAGGCAGCTCCAGAAACAGAAAGAAGAGTACCAGACAGTGCAGGTGAATTTCAAAAAGGGTGAAAAGCTGAGACAACAGATTGACGCTGAAAGGAGAGAGATAGACAGAGAGAAAGAAAGCCTTAGAGATGAAATGGAGAGGATGGCAGAGAAGGAAAGAAACCTCTTCATGGAACTTGTCAAGCAATGGAAAACAATTGCTTTGGAAAAACATGAGGAGATACAATATGACAGAGAGAGAAGAGAAATGCAGGGATGGAGGGAGATGGAGACGATGCTGGAGACACAGAGGCAAAAATGGGAAGAGGAAAGGCAAGCCTTCTTGGAAACTGAGCAGAAAAGAGAGCGACAGGAGAAGAGGGTGGAGGAGGAGAGAAAGTTCATCCAGAAAAAGACACGAATGTTAGCTAAAGAATGGAAGAATATCGGGATGGAGATAATGAACATTGAGGCAGAAAGAGACGCCATTTGGAGGGCCAAGGATGCAGAGAGACTGCTGCAGGTCCACAGAGAGAGGATGACTGAACAAGACCTGCAGAGACAGAAGACAAAAATAGAGAGAGAGGGGAATGAGAAAAAAAGAGAAACAGAAGAGGAATGGATGGCTCTCGAGGCAGAGAAGGTGAGGATTGAGGAGGAATGGAATTCTGTTAAAAGAAAGAGAGAGCTGGCTGAGAAAGTGATAAGGAGGCAGATGAAGAAGTTGGAGAAAGAAGAGGATGAGAGAAGGAGGAGAGAGCAGGAGGAGATAAAGAGAGAGGAGGCTGTAGCCATGGTGAGAGAGGAGATGCTGTGGCAGAAAGAGAATGAGTGTGAGAGTCTGGAGGAAGAGATTGTTCAGACCAAACTGGTGCTGAAAGAGAACAAGACTGAGGTTCAGGACCAGGGGGAGGAAAGATTGGATAAACTGAGGAGGAGAGAACAGAGGACGATGAAACTAAAGAGGAGAGAGAAAGAGAATATAAAGGAGATGACCAGTACAGTGATGGAGACTGAAGATGAAAAGGAAAGAGGAGTGCAAAGGAAAGTGGAGGTGAAGAAGGCCAATAGACAGATGGAGAGACAGGGAGAGGAGATCATTACAGAAAAGAAGAAAAAGAGAAAAGAGAAAAATATGGAGATGGAAGAGGCCAACAGATTGTTGGAAGTAGAGATGGAAGGGATGATCATACAGGAACAAAAAGAAAGAAGGAAGAGAAAGGAGAAGGGACGAGAGATGGAGGCAGACAACAAACAGATTGAGATGGAGAGTACTGTAGAAAAGCACGAGCAGAGAAAGGAGGAGAGGAGGGGACTGAGAAAACAGGAGGAGGAGAGAAAAGGGCAGGAAGGAGAAATGCTGCACACAGAGAGTGAGAGGAAATCAAGAAAGACAAAGAAGAAAAGAAATCAGACAGAGGCTGAGTTCGAGAATGATTATAAAAAAGCAGAGGTGAAATCAGAGGAGCTCAGAAATAATTGTTTTATAAATGAAACAGAACTGAATGAAAGCGAAGAAAACTCAAAACATGAGAAAACAATAGAATGGACTTTGGAAGTATCTCAGCAGGGACTTGTGCAAAAAGATGATGTACAAACAGAAGAGAAAAACACCAAAAAATGCAACTTTGAAGAATTTCAGCCTTTGGGAAGAGAGGGTGAGATGAAGAAAGAGAAAGGAGTTAAAACTGTAAGATTTGAAGATGCTCCAGTAACTTTTCCTCACAATGGAAAACGGAAAGAGCCGAGAAAGAGACTAGAATTGACCAGAACAGCTGTGATGAGCAGAAAACAAACTGCTGTGAAACCACAAGAAACGGCCCCTGCTTCAAAAGTAACTTTCACGACCAAGAAACAGACCAAGCCAGATCCTTATGAGGAGTTTGATAGACAAATGGAGGAGCTGCTGAAGATGGACTAAACCCGCTGTGAAAAGAAAACATAAGAGGAGTCTCACAAGAGTCTCAACTGGAAGAGCTGCTGGAAAAGTGTGAAGATCAATGTCAATAAATCAATAGTCCAAATTGTCAAAAAAAATAAATCAAAAGTCATCATGTTTTACAGGGAACTACTCCCTATGGCCGAGATTCTGAGTCTTGAGTCAATTCAGAAAGAATGAGAGGAGGTACATTAATATGTAAATGCTAATATACATGTGAAGGAATTAAAAATGTAGCAACACCATTTCAGTGAGGTGCATTTAATCAGACACAGTATTTATGGTTTAGTCAGTAAATATACTGTTCATTACTGCTGTTTTACACTGTTATCAGTTCTGTATGTCTAACATAAAAGAATATGTTGTGAATATGTTTGCTGTTGAACTGAATGATAAATATTTGAGAGAATGTATCCTGAACATTCAGTAATACACACACATATTGAATAAAGACTGGTGAACATATGGTAATACCTTCTTTTCATGGTTGAGCTTCTCAATTTCAAGCTTTAGGTTTTCTTCAAGCTATAAGTTTTGTTTTTATTACAGTCAAGCTCGAGCATGCTTGTCTGCTCCAGCCTACATAGAAACGAAAAATGGAGAAACGGCAGTCAATGTTTCATCACCCGCATCCTTCTGAAAATTCAAGGAGTACATTTAACATGTCACATCAACATAGTTCACAATCAGTGAAACAGTCATTTGCACATTCACCTGTACCTCAGAGTGACAGAAGATATTGGGCTCTGCAGTTGGAGCAGCCATATACTCTCCCTATCAGGGGTGAGAAAAATGACTGACAACTTGTCATACAAAGGCGGAGGAAATGTGATATGCCTTTAGATAGTACATTAACATCATAACCAATATAGGTTAAGGATGAGGCTAACAAAATACAAATCACCATGTTCAGGACATATTTCACTGCGTAACTTGTACAATTATGCATGTCACAAATATAGAATCTTGAATCTTGAATCACCATATGTGGATCCAATAAGTAGAGGGAAATCCAAGAAGTGTGTGGAAGTTCAGTTTAAGCCTCACTTTGCTTTTTGAAATAAAAAATAAAGATACAAATAAACCAATTTAATAAAAATTAAAATAAAGATTCTCAGTTTCTAAAACATTCACCCTACGGAGAGCGCAAATTCCAATCCAGGCACTGAGGTCCCGCAGATTTTCCAGGCACACCATTGGCTGCGGAGAAGTGGTATGTGGAGGGGCGGGGCTTGTGTGGGGGCGGGTTAAGTGAGAACATACTCTGGTCGGACCATGATTAACCCACTTCCAATGTTAAATCATTTATGACACATGTAAAACCCGATCATTTTATTTTATACTGTACTGTGACATAGTATTTTATTCTATTTTATTTTTTCCTAATGTGTTTCTTAATTTTTGCTGCTCTTAACTTTGTACTGTCCACAATTATATTTTTATTTACCATTTTAAATAATTAAAGCCATATTTATTTAATTATGTTTTTATTTAGTATTTCAAATTAAAATGACACATTTAAGTTTCTCCTGTTTAGAAAACATTCAGTTACAATATAAGTATTTCAATAAAAAGTTAATAAACAAATGTATGTGGTTTGTTCCTGTATCGTTACAGTTAGTCAGTCTCTCAGTGAATAGAGTAGCAAAAGCCAACTGGAATAACAACTACACATCTGAGTTGAATGTTTTTTTGCATTCTCTGTTTTATCAATCCAAAGTAAAACAATATCCCATTTTAAATAAATGGCAGCAATCATTTCATTTCTCAATAATTACTATTTGTCTGTGTCAGACAGAATAAATGGAGTTTAATGAGAGTATGGGATATGTTATTTTACCATCACTATGACAGGTTATAAGTGACAGGGAATATATTTTACTCATGCAATCACAAACCATACAGACTGGCAAGCACAGAGTGTGTTTCACAACATTGATTTTGGATGGTACGCTTTAAAAACACTCAAGCACACATGACAACACACTATCTCTACCTTAGTCATCTTTTTAATACCTTTCCATGACCAGCATTGAATATTTGCTTAAATTTCTTTCTTTCTCTCTCTCTCTCTCTCTCTCTCTCTCTCTCTTTCTTGTGGCCTCTCACTTCTCCACTGTTGTCAACTCCTCTGCTGATGCCTCTGGAAGTGGCTCTGCCTCTGTATTAAGAAGAGCTGGAACTACGGATGTGGTTTCTGATCCAGGAGTAACAGTGGGTGTTGATGTGGGCGTGGCCTCAACCGACTCCACCTCTCCAGCAGGTAGTTTCAGAATAACAGAGTCTGTGTAAGACAGTATTGGTGAAGAATTGGGACAGTGTCCTTCACTCTAGTGTTATCTAGTGTGATTATTTTATAGTGATATGCCAAGTAGAATTTTTAGAAATAAATAAAATAAATTTTTTAAAGCTTTACATAGCAAATGTTTTTCATTCTCATGTGTTTCCTGGGGTTCACTTTCCTTTTATTCAGAAATGAATTCAGTCTCACCTTTTCTCCTGGTCACTTTCTTCTTCTCCTTCTTGTTTTTCTCCTCCGCTGTAGAGACGGGGGAAGCAGGAGAGAGAGGTGTTGTGGAGGTTGGAGCTGGTGAAGTAGGCGTAGTGGAGGTGGCTGAGGTCGAATGCTTTGATTTGACAGGTGTCGGTGGTTTAGACAGGAATGCAGCAGGAACAGATGCTGTGGGTCCAATCACCACATTGCCTTCTGCATCAGCCAGGTATGAAACCACACCCAAATCACCCATGTTCTCGGTCACATTCAACTGGAGAAAACAATTTTAGGAAAATAATTATTTAAACGGAAAGGTGTTTTAGTTTAATGCTTGTCAGACAGAATAGGTTGAATATTTTCTCATTATTTGAGTAATAATAGTTCATAATGGGCAGCTGGATGGCTGAGTGGTTAGGGTATTGGCCCTGCAATCAGAAGGTTGGGGTTTGAAGGTCACTGCTGAGGCAACCTTGAGCAAGGTACCGTCCCCTCACACTGCTCCCCAGGCGCCCCCCTCGTTGGTCAGCAGTCCCTTGCTTCACTTGGTGAATGGGTTAAATGCAGAGAAAGAATTTCACACTTTTTACATTGTGCTGTGGTGTGTTCAGAGTTAACAAATAAAATTAAAAATTAGTTCATAATGAAGTGCAGAGAGCAAAGACACACGTTCTTCAGAAACACAAAGGATGTGGCTGTGAGAATTCCTCTGATTTCACTTCACTGAAGGGCAGCACTCATAAAACTAAACAACAGTACATTAACATAAACACACCTACATAAACATTAACAATGGCTTATTTCAAAAAGCGTCGATTCTCATACAGGCTGTTTTAGTAAACCTTTGTCACTCAGAAATAAGTCTGCAGCTCTCCAGTAAAAGGCTTAACTCAACACTTTGGACACTTTACATTCTGTGTATTTCATTATGTTAAACAAGCTTTGCCGTCTACCGTACATTTACTGTGTTGGAGATAGGTTTTGTCATGTCAGCACCTATAGAAAGATAATACATTATATGTATAATGTTATACCCTAGGAACATCAGATGACATTTGAAGGCAAACAAGCAGGTCAATGTTTCATATTTATTGTGTACTACAGTAACATGTGTTTTATATTATATGTGGAAAAAGATCTTCTATTGCAAATATTTATTTTATTTATGATCACTGATTAAGGTATTTCTTCATTTTTCTCCTCTGGATACAGATGCTATATTTGTTCTTGATTCCATGGCAAGTATGTATCTACTGACTGTGCTAATGTAGGCTATTCTAGATTGAATTCTACACTACACTAATAATATGACCATCAGTTGTACTTTGACAGATTGTAACGTCTTGTTTTTATAACATGGGGTGGAGCTCAGTGGGTAGGATACTTGTCTCCAGACCAAGAGGTCATGGGTTTGAATCCTACCTTCAGCACACCAAAGCTGGGTCCCTGAGCAACACCCTTAACCCTAAGTAACTCCAGGGAAAACTGGCAAACGTCAATATCCCTCATTGACGTTTGAGCCCCTTGTGACAACACAATTTTTAATCTTCTTATCATGCATAAACTTACAAGCCTAAGCTATTCCTAAATGCTATATAGCACTACATATTTTATATGATACTAATGCATAGTTCTTCCGTATGAGTTCCTATGAATGTCACCGTCAAAGTTTTAGCCAACTTTGACTAGATTATCCCTTAAAGACTGTCGTACCACTATTTAATTTCTTTCTTCAGTTATAGCATTTCATTCTCTTTATAAACAATTTAATAAATATGCTATTATTTATAATTAGGGGTGGGCGATATGATTATATGAGATCATGAAGATGATCTATGTACTGATGATCTGCCAAAGCAGAGAGATCGTAGTATTGTATATACCAGGGGTCAGCAACCGGCAGCTCTTTCATCTTTATGTTGCGGCTCCCTGTGCCTTTAGAAAATAAACAATTTAACACTAGAATAGCAGATAACTGCCGCGTGTGTCAAATGATGCAGTGCCCAGTTTTGCACAAGATGCTTCCCGATACGACTGCAGCTGCAGTATGTTTGGGCGTTTAGTCCTGCAGGCTGCCAGGATACATTCACACAAACAGCAGCCAGCAGACACAGCAAGTGTCAAGTGGACTTTCGACCCAGAGCTTGTCATACAGTGGCACTCACCATATCAGAATCAGAATCAAAATCAGAATTGTGTTTATTGGACGAGTATGTGAGCGAACACACACAAGGAATTTGATTCTGCTTGAGGGTCTCTCTAGGTGTTACGTGTATTTTATGTGTATTCATTGTTTTTGTTTTTTTTATTGTAGTTTGAAAGATTATTGAAGATTATTGGATCTTAACTGTGTTAATTTAGAGTTCTAAATGTTCAAAATGTTGTCTTTGAATAAGTAAAATTTCACACTAGCCTTGTTTTTATAGCATAAAAGTAAAAAACAATATATGCAATGTTATCTTCATTTTAGATGTTGCGCTCCTGGTGTTTTCTCTTTTGTGGAAACCGGGTCCAAATGGCTCTTTAAGTGTTAAAGGTTGCCAACATCTATATAGATAGGTCTATATAGACTACATTCTGTCTATCTATTGCGGTTCTGATAAATGCTTAAAAACGATGCTGGAAAAACATGTTCCTAAGTTGATGGTTTTTTTTATAATCACAGTAATAGACTTTGTCTTGTTAAAATGACTGTGTTGAATAATTCAGTAATAGTTTAAGAGTTGGACTAGTTGCCATATTTATTGTTTACCATTTTAATTTCTTTGTTCTTGTTGATTTGTCGTTCTGAAATAACATTAAGGATTTATTTAGCCTTAAACATGTTAGCAATATAGCACTAACTGATTGAAATCTCTTCAGAAATGTTATTTGGCTTAAATGCTGTTTAGTTCTTTACGACTAAATTTTTTTACAAAGTAAATTAGTTTGGTTGTACTGTTCAGTAACTTGCAGAACAGTAAAAAATCTATAATTACAAATCAATATTAATACGGTGATAAAATCAAAATCGTGATTTAACTGTAAAAAAAAGTTTTTGTTTTTTTTTTGTGATATGAAATCTTGGCCATATCGCCCACCCCTAATTATAATGAATAAATAATAAGCAACATAATGCAGATTACCATATTCTTTCACATTGATCCATTTTACAACATTTATTCTGTGTGTTTTCATGTCTGTGTGACAGTTAGGCAGAGATTGTATATGTGTATGGGAGAAATTTGTGGTATAATAAGGTGGGCACTCCTGTCCGGAGTAAGGTCATCTGAGGAGAAGGACCGTGAGCGAGGAGGGATGAGAGTGAGGTGGGTGGAGTAGGAGAGCAGAGGGAGGGGGTGTGGCAAGAATGAGACACATTGAAATCACACAGAGAGAAAAGTGAGGGATTATGTGCTCCATTTATTGGAAACAGGACAGGCACAGTGATGTCATCACAGAATGACAGAAAAGTGAAGCTAAAACTTTAATACACTGATGTAGTGATGTCAAAACTGCTATAAGTGTCAGGGAAGTGGTGTTGTATCCTAAACAAGACAAGGAGGTGCAGGTAGGAAGTGTGTAACTACTGAAACGTGAGAGGATGTGATGTTATCATCACCGTGCAGAGATTTTTCATGTGTGATGAGACACTAAAAAGCATAATCTACACATTTTACCTATAAATGGAACAGCAAAAGTGAATCCGAATATTCGAAGCATTAATTTCTCCTATGGTTTTAACGATTTCATGCACAAATCAGTGCTGTGGCTCTTTACAACACACACACATACACGCAAACACAACAAAATACTGTAACTAAAGTGCCGCCCTAGTCCTGAATTAGACCACTCAGCGTAACAGACACTGTTCAAAGCATTATTGGTTAATATTGAGATAAACTGAGTAATGCCATTAGGAAGGGTTTGCTGAGTTCAAAGACGAACATTTTTGTTCTGATTGAAAGTAATTCGTTGTAAGAGGCTCATTGCCTGGCTCAGGTGTGACTAGAAGTGGAATAGAAAGAAAAGAGGGCTGGCAAGGCAGTGTCAAGTCAGGATAGCAAACCTATTTTCTTGTGTATTACTTTCAATAAGTTATCCCAAAAATATGATCAAGTATACATTGCACTGACAGTTTCTCATTTAGTTACTGTGGGATGTTATTGTGGTGGTTTGATGAAAAATTGGACCAAAACAAACCTATATTTTGTTTTTCGCATTGTTCTATTCTTGTCCAAAACATTTAACCATTCTATTTGGATGTAGGGTAGCTTGTTTTTTACACTTGGTATAATAGTTCTGTCAGTGCTAGATATCTAATTCGCCACAATACAGTCAGCTAACCCTTTTGGAAGACACAAGGGATTTTCAAGGCATTTTCAGCTGGTTCTTGTAGTTTTGAACTTTATACATATTTCCTTTATACAGTTTCTACTTTTTCTTGCCGGGCTCATCGTCGGGGATGAAGACACTTACGGTGAAGTCACCACTCTCCGTGCCATACTTGTTCTTGACCAGAATGCTGTATTTGCCGGAGTCGGCGGTGTTGACGGTAGTGATGGTGAAGCTGGCAAACTTGCCAGACTCAAACTTGAGGATGTAATGATCGTCTGACACCATCTCTCTCTCATTCTTCAGCCAAGTCACCTCCGGCACAGGGTCACCCCAGATATTACACGTCAGGTTCAGTGACTAAAGTAGAGCAGATGGAAGCAGATCAAACAGTTAATTATAAGTTTTTATTTATATTTTCTTGGGGGGGGGCTCCTATTGTAGAAAGTCCTGGACCAGGTGAACACAGAATAATATTGCTATGTAAATGTGCATATTGTGCAGAGAAGCCCACCCTTCCATTGCAACAGCTTCATGACATCAATAAAAGCCTTTTTTGAAAACTGATGTAGAAGTACTGGAAGAGCAACAAATGAGTAACAAAATAATTGAGCAGTCCCAATGTAAATGTAGTACCTTGCCCTCCTGGATGGTCACTACATCAGGCAGACCTCCTGCCACACGAGCACGATCTGTATAAGGAGAGGAACACTTGAAACTCAGACTTCACTGGAGCTGCGCATGTGCATGTGTGCCCGGGTGTTTGTACGCAGGTTGCTTTAAATCCTCATCATTTCAACTCCTCGGGTCAACTGATATGTTTTGTTGATTTTCGAATAGAAAGTAAGTTCATACCCTCTTCAGACAGGGGCACCGGAACCAAGTATTCGTTTCCCCCCTCCCACTTTTAGATCTCTGTGTGCACCCCTGTCCCACGCACCATGTCTACAGACAACACACATCAGCGCATTTTCATGCACATCTACTGTTTACTGTTCATTTAGCTGAACATAAAATGTAAGTTATGTCACACATTTTTTATATTGTGGCAAGCTGGCGGGAAAGGACTGGCTCCCGTGAGCCTTTGTTATGAATATGGGGACCGTTAGGGCGGGGCCCTGGTTTTCGTGGGCAAAATGTGTATTTGGGGAGGGGTTAAGGGGGCCAACTCCTCAGTTGGGGTTTAGTCAGCACAGAGGCTAGATGTGTGGTGTTAGTGCTGCAGTGTTTGTTAGCTGTGTAAAGCTGTGTGAAGCAATAAAGCTCAAGAAAACACAAGAATTCCAGTGTGTTTGACTTTCTTTCTCACGCTCGTCACAATATTTTGTATTTCAAACTCAGCAAATCAACCATTTTGTGCACAAACAAATGTTGTAGGTGGTATTTTAAAACTAATTGTCACTCCAGCAAATCAACAGAACATGAACTCTGACTAAGGACATTTGTCCCCTTTGCATATGACTTCTGCATATGACCTTCTGTGTATGTGCATGTATATGTGTACTCACTTCTTTCTGCAATGGCTGCAGCTCTGAAAGCAAGAATTCAAAAAAGAGTGGGAAAATGGATAGAAGGTAAGTTAGTGAGGCACTGAAGGGTTAATGGGTCACACCTATATTGCAAATGTGAAGTACCGACTAAGGCCACTTATTTCACAGGGACTTACTTAAGTCTCTGGAATTCTGCAAAGGCATCGTCATACGCTGAAAACATAAAACAAGACAAAATATTTTAGTGCTGCCTTTTGTCAGTTTACAAATGGCAATGTTTGTGTGTATGCAAGTGTGTGTAGCGCCACCTTGTCCAGACAGTTCTACTGTTCTCCTTAATCCACCTTTCCCATCAAAGAACTCAATGGCATATTTGCCCTTGTCTTTCTCTGTTGGTTCAGAAATCTGCAGCCACAGCTGCTCTCCCACCACACCACTCGTAATGCGATCAGTAAATGCAATCGCAGCATCCCTGATTGAGAGAGTGTGTTAATACACAGTCAGACAATTTATAGATACAGTCCACTCAGAAAAGACTGCCATATATAGACTTTTTAATACCCACACACACTTACTTGTGGTGCCAGGTGACGTGTAGCTCATCGTTGTAAAAGCTGACGAAGGTATAGAGGCGGATACCCTGCTCTGAGCTCTGGATCTTCAGAGGAGTGGAGGAGTTTGCTGTACAAACACACACACTATCTTGAGTGCAGTTCATGCAAAACTACCATCACGAATGCCACTAATAAACTGGAAAACATCCGTTGTAAAAAAAAACTTACAATTGGGGGTGGGCGATATGCAAAAATATATCACAATGTTTTACAGTTAAAGACTATTTAGATTTTTTCAGAGTATTTATATTAATTTGTAACTACAGATTTTTTTACTATTTTGCAAGTCACTGAACAGTACAACCAACCTATAAACCAACCTATATTAAGCGGACTTGCAAATTGTGCCATTTGGCTGAGGAAAAAAAATAGAAGAGCTTAAAACCACAATAGCTAGATAGAATGTAATCTCTTTAGATGATACAACAAACCCTCTGCTTTAGCAGATTGTCAGCACATAGATCGTCTTCACAATCTCATATCGTTATTTTGGCCACCCCTGTTTACAATTAACTTGATTTTAAGCTAAATATCATGCAATACTTGCAGTACAAAATGTCATTTTTCTGCTTTCCAAATGAAATAGCCAGTCAGAACATTTACATACAGATCGTTTACATACATGACTATAAAAGGCACCGTGTTACAATCAATCAGTTAATTCTAAGCAACGAAGACAACTTGTAAAAATGACGGGAAAATGACTGGAGGATATAGGCCATTTAAAAGATTTCATCAGTGCCATTCTCAGCAATCGTCAGCAATATTATAACCTACCATGCTAATAAGGGTGTACTCACACTAAGCGTGGTTGCTGTGAACCGGGCCAGAGTACGATTGCCCCCTCTCCCCACTTCCCCTCTGGCCTGCACTCACATAGGGTTTCAGCATCTGTGCCGGAGCACGATTACGTCATTATGGTGCGACGGTTTCAGGATAAACAGGAAGAGCGGCGCTCTCTCGCTGAATGCAATGGAGTCCATCACCCATTGGAGTCGTTTGGCCCATGGTAGTCCACAGCCCTCTCACACCCTGTTGCTAAACAGTTCTATCGCTTTTGTGGCACGAAAAATGGTTTTGGAGCGTCGCAAAAACGTGGCATCACGCGTCCTGATCCTCACACTACATGCGAACCGTGCCTGAGTCTAACTAAACCATGCTCTAGCACACTTCTTCCAAGCGGGCCATGGACAGCTAAACGAACCGCACCCCGGCACGGTTCTGAGAACTCACACTAGTCAAAAGAACCGTGCTTTGGTGGCCAAACACACTCGGGCACGGTTAAAACTGCCTAGTGTGAGTACACCCTAAGGAACAAAAAGCCTTACCAATAACACTGAAGACTTGGTTCATCAGGTCCTTGAATCCTATACATTTGAGCAGAGAAAAGTGCTGGTTACTTTCAGAATATCAGAATGCTAAACAGCTGAAGAGAAAGCAAGAAAAAGATGAACAGTGCATGTCACCTTGGTCAGTCAGGTTGAGCGTTGATGTATCTTTTCCTCTGTCATCCTTTACTATCATCTCATACACACCTGCATCCTTCTTAGAGATCTGCCAAACACACACAAGAACACAGTTACATATCAAACACAAATAAGTCACATTTAATGTAAAAAATAATCACAGACCAGAAAAGCCAGGCTTTTCTCCCTGCGACGGATGCTGCAGGACACTAAATAGACAGAAAGAAAAAAGCACAAAAACAACAAGGTGCAAAGCAAATTGTGCAAATAGAACAGAGATGAAAAATATCACAACGAAGATAAACGCAAAAGACAGAGAGAGAGATGAATGAAATCACAGAGTGGTAAAAATCTGTACAGATACACAACAGTTACGAATTGGAAAGCACATCCAGTATTATCAAATGATTTGTCATTTGATACGATCAAGAAAGAGTGTAAGAGTGACAGCGAGCGAGCAAGATAGAACATTCTCAGGCAAAGGCACATAAGCGTGGCTCCAGACTTTGAGCTTCTTCCAGACTGTGCCATCATTCACTGCTGAGTCGTTTTGCTGTGAATCAAATATACAGTGTGAACACATTTGAAAGGTACCTGCAATGCATAAACACACTGATACCCTTATCATACAAAAAGTGTGGATTAACATTCAATTAATTCTACATTTGTATTTCTTAAAAAATCCTTGACTTTTTTGCCATGTTTATGACATCTGAACTAAGTCAAGACTCGAGACAGCCAGTACACAGTGACATTAATAACTCAACTTCAGTTGGGTGACAGAACATGTGTAATGCTGAATTTAAATGGGCTAAATTTAAATTTTAGTCATTAAGAGCTGAATTTTAAAAAAGAACAAGATATTACAACTCCCCATACAACACATTCAAATTTGTGTCTCCTCCACCTTAAACTTCCTCCTCCTTACATTATTTTTTTGGTTCAATATCAATAGGAACTGCAGCCATTTATTAAGGTCAGTGTGAATCAGTCATCATAATTTCCTTCCGTACCCTGATCTATTTCCAAAGACGGTATCAGGGAGAGTGTTCTTGCTTGAGAAGAAGTGAGGGTGGTAGTTTCAAGTTACTCAATGTTTTTTTCTTAATGGTTTCACAGAACATTATTTCATGGTTTCACGTTATTATTTCACACACAATCATTTTTTGTCTAAAAGGGTCAGATAAATGGATGTTACCTGGGCAATCTCCAGGTTCAGCACACCCTCAGAGAAGTCAAGTTTCTCATTGGCCTTGATCTCTCTTCCATCCTTATACCAAAGTGCCACTGTGTCCTTCTTTATGTTACCAACCTAAAAGGAGTCACATATAGACATAACAGTGTTTACTAGGGGTGTAACCGTACACAGATATCACGTTTCAGTGCGGTTCACGATACAAAAAAGTTAAGCAAGTTCTAAAGAATGAGGCTTGGTTTGTTTTCGTTTATTATAAATAAACAGCAGTGTATTAACCAGTAAACACACATTCTTGCTTATATTTTCAGTGTTACACCAGTAGGTGGCACTATTGCACCACACTAGAGCCCAGGTTTATGATTTACTTGCTCTTTTGGTCCTTCTATGATTCCGCATTACGTCCGCATAAGTCACGTCTTCTCCGTCGTACCAAAAGACATCATGTGACCCATGTACCGTAACGGTTCGATACAAATACATGTACCCTTATAGCTCTGGTGTTTACTACTTACCACCCAAATGATTTGGTTAACAGTGGAACTGTGATGGTGTCTTTTAATTAGAAAGCATAGAGGGGCTGATAAACTGTGCAACAACAGATAGGCTACAGTAAAAGATAACATACAAAGTGCACCTACATGAAAGGTGTTTTTGATAAAATGGTCTATGAGTGTAGATAAGAGGTAGGTGAACCTAAAACCAGGAGCTCACTGTAGCTGTAGTGAACTAAAATAAAATCTTACCTTGCACTTCAGTCTCACGACACACTCAGGGGTAACCTCATAACTGAGATACTCCACAAAGTGAGGACCTATGAGGAATACACATGATTAAAAATCCATCCACAGACAGACACAAACACACACACACACGTTGTAAAATTGTACCTTGTTTCCTGTGCCATTCTTTTCTCTGGAACTCAGATTCTTTCTGCAACTGCTTGAAAACTGTAAAACAGATAAATGTGTGCAGACACACATCAGCAAACCTGAAGCACTATTACAGTGTGTGTGATATGAGAACAAGTTTACAGTGTGTGTACCATCTCCTATTAGCACCAGGCTGGACTGGTTGGTGGCTTTGCCATCTTGGAGCTGGAAAGTGAATGTTCCTTCATCCTCTTTCCCCAGCGACTCCATGAACATCTCAATGATGCCAGTATTCTTATCAAAGTTCATCTTGTATTTCTGAAATAGACAAAGAATATTTTTTAAAACCAACACAACTAATGTGCTTGTATGTAGATATTTAGTGTACCCCGCAAAGTTTGTGACCTTGATTGTTTGCAGGGTTTTTTTTAGAATCAAACTAATAATTGTTCATGCAAATTCGCGGAAACCACACCTACCCTTTGCATTAAAATTTTTTTGCTTTTAAGCGGCAATGTATAAATTTTCATGCATTTTAATGCTAAATTATTAAGAAAACAGTAACGTAAATATTAACATAATTAATTATTAATTTACTTTTACACAAATAATGTAGATTCAGCTACATTTCCATTTAAAATATAACTATAAATATGTTTGTACTGTCGAGTGAACACAAAGCAACTCTATAAAAAGAAGACGTCTTGGGATGGTGAAATACTGCTATAGTCAGAGGCAGGAGGTTTGAAAGTAACCAATCTGAGAGCATTATTCATTTCTTCTTGCTGCTGATTGGCTGCTGCCGTGTGACGCATCTGTGGCAGCAGCAGTCCAGCATTCACACATTTACCTTTACATTTTTTTCAAAGGGTAATATATTGATTTTAAAATGAAATTAATGAAGCATATTTGGGGGCATATTTATACAATTAAAATAGGCATTTATATGCGTGCAATTTGCGGGTGCTCTTGTAATGTAATGTCAGGGATCGACTGTACTTGAAAACTGAAAAGGTGACTTCGTAACACATTAATTTTTATTACATTTTGGTTAATTTCATTATTTTGTTTGCTTTTCACCATTTGAAAAATCCAGTTTCCTGTGTATTGTGCAATTTCAGATGATAAAAATGTTCCTTTTGCTCATAAAATGACCATTTAAACGACAAAAGATTGTTTACGACTATTACAGATTCTTAAATCAACAACAGGTGTGTGTGTATGTGTGTGTTTGTGTGTATACACTGTAACCGAATCTGTGCTCACATCTCCTTGGTTTATCAAATTGTCATTGAACACATATTCAATTTTGGCGTTGGGAGAAATCTTTTCAGCTTGTAGCCAGAAGCGAACTCTACCCTTCTCCAGCAGCTCAACAGCTAGCTCTGACTTAAGGGGAATAACTAGAAGGAAAAAAAAGAAAAGGCAGAGAAGTGAGAGTGGGAGAACACTTCACAGAGAGTAAAGGTGGTTCTCCACTGACTGGTACCAGCTCGGTTCGGTTCAGTTTGTTTCTACTCTGTTCAGTTCGGTTTCAGACCTACAGTTTTCCACTACAACTGGTTGCTATAGCAACAAAACCTTCTGAGCAGTAGCCCAAGCGGAGCGCTCTAAGCTGAGGTAAAGAACCTGGCATTATTACAATTGTCAGAAAAGCAAAAAAAAGTGAGTAGAGTTGAACTGATCCAAGCTGGTACCAATCAGTGGAAAACCCCCATTTGAGGAAAAATGTGAGACCACCAGCATATAAAAGCATTTAAAACAGTTGATGTTTGAGAGAAGGTCCTGGGTAATTCTTCCACAGAAGCAGCATATTTGCAATAATGTTTGAAATGGGATTATGGGTAATGCAGTAATCCAGTACTCACTAGGGAACTTGTGGTCATGGCTGATCTTCAGCAACTCCTTCAGGCCTGTCAAAACAAAACAGTACAAAATCAGTTCTAGTTCATCCCTCAAAACCAAGAAAGAAAGTCTGATGGCATGGGATTACATACATGGTAACAAGGTACTGCAGAATAGAGGTATATCAGAATATATCAAAAATAATTAAAAAAATAAACTGTTTAATTTTTCTGCTGGTGTGACACTGCTCGCAGAACTCTTTTGACCACTTGCTGGCTGAGTTAAAAATATATGTATGTGAATCCATACATTTTGCATGGTATCCAGTCCTGCAGTGCTATGCGCCTCATGTTCTATGCAAATAAAGAAATAAGAAACCTGAAACATTTACCTTCCTCAGTCAGAGTGTAGCTAGCGGAGGCCCCATCAGTGTGAGTGACGACACAGGAGTAGATGCCCAGGTCATCTTCAGAAGGAGCATTAAAGATAGCTTTGGACCTAACAAAGAAAAATGTACTGAACTGAATTAAATAGATACATCATCTCCAGCCGTTTTCATGTCTCTAATTGCAAAAAAAAATTCAATAATTTTTAAATAACAGCATTACTTTACAACAGTGTCAAAAGCTGTTTAAAGGAATAAAAAAATAAGAGATGGAACATTGCAA
The DNA here is from genome assembly GCA_037974565.1 of Clupeocharax schoutedeni. NCBI lineage: Eukaryota > Metazoa > Chordata > Actinopteri > Characiformes > Alestidae > Clupeocharax > Clupeocharax schoutedeni. The sequence continues at coordinate 13,544,308 of JBBPDH010000011.1, read as the reverse complement.
TATTAAGTATAAACTACATTGTAGACAACATTTCCATATAGCTAAAATGGACTATACAAAGTTTTAACTAAGAAATGTCTGAACTGTTTTTAATAGAACATTCTGTCTGTAACAGGCGATTGGTAAAGTCTCTGTATTTTGATTATATTAGTTAATTAGTTAAATTAGTTTGCCACGGCCTGTATGTGCATTTCTAACATTGTAATTTTGACTATCGACTGATATAACATTTATTCTTAACTGTAATAAATTTCCAAATTTCCAAGTTTAGATCAACAAGCAAATTAAACATACTTACTTGTTGCCCTTGGTTTCCACTGTAAGGCGTTCAGATTCTGTAAACTCCTCATAATTTTTGGACCAGACGAACTGTGAATCAGCAGTGAGGGTTTCACACTCGAAGTTCAGTGAAATCACGCCATCATCATCAACATTCACAACCAGCTCCTTGGTGCCTAGGAAAGAAAAAAGTGTGTTAATGTTGTTCTTTCTTAATATTCAAATTATATGTGAGCACTGCTTCAAAAAACCTTCACAAATTGATCAGTGATCAGTAGTCATTCTTAATCTCTGCTCTGGAATTTTACAGCTTCCTCTTCAGAGATCACTCGTGTCCAGAACAAGGCATATAAACACAACAACTTGTACCAGGTTTAGTCTCAGCCAGCACTGGTTCTGTAGGCTCAGAAGCTTTTCCCACACCAGCCTTGTTCTGAGCTCGAACACGGAAAACATACGTCACGCCCCCCTTCAGATCCTTAATCTGTAACCATGAAGACAAAACATCAGCCACTTTATTCTCCAACATGTCTTTTATGTACAGAAACACATACTTTAAACAATATTGGACCATCATTTCACTTATTTGTAGCACCCACACACACACACACACACACACACATACACACACACACACACACACACACACACACCTTCATGTATTTCTTGCTGGTGGCTTTCTCATTGACTCCTTTCCAAGTCTCAAAATCTGCTTCAGCCTCTTTGATGTCAACATAGTAACCATTGACCTCGTCACGGCCCTGGTACACTGGTGGTTTCCACAGCAGCACCAAAGAGTCCTTACGCACCTCTTGCACCTGGAGGTCATATGGGGGTCCTACGATAAAAGACAAATATTTAAAATTACTGAAGAATGACTTTCAACCCTTAAATGCATGGGTGTTTCAACAACTCTGGTGGCACTACTCACTGTCATGATAGTGTTAAACTGTCAAAACAGTTTACTGACAATAATGTTCTGTCCAAATTACATGTTTGGTTGATTGGGTTAAGTAAACATGCTTTATAGGAAACAAACTTGAACATTTTCTATCCATTTCCTGAGTTTAATCTACTGGAAAACGGTAAACCTATAAAATGTGCCATTATTTTGGCGCTGGCCACATTTTCAGCAAATACATAGTAACTGATTTAAAAAGAAAAAAAGAAAAAAGAAAAAACCCAAGGTTTGTATTTAGAGGTGAACTATACCTGCCAGTCATAAAACACTAACCTGGCACAGCAATAGTCCACTCCTCACATGTAAAGGTTTCGCTGGGCAGGGAAGGGATTCCCACACCAGCCATGTTTGCAGCGCGAACTTGAAACTGATACAGCATATTTTCTTTCAGGTCTGAAACCTGGGGAGAAGGAAAGTAAGTTTGGGGAGAAAGATGAACATGCGAAATTCCAAAGAGCAAAAGGTCATTATTTAAGTTCCCATATACCGAAATCGAGCTGCACAACGCTCTTTGAATCCATTATATTAGTGATGTCACAAATATCAATGCATTAAATCACATGGTCTACAGAAGTCTAAAAAACTGACATGGAGATTTTTTTGGACTGCAGTCATGTATGTTGTGATAGTTATGAGTGAGGGGAATTAAAAGGTGGGCTCATGAAAGGCTTAAGAAAGGTGTACTCAAAGGAAACAGGAATGGTCTATTAAAAACTCACTCTGTATGCTCGCTCACTGACTGCCTTGATGTTAGCCTCATGCCACTTTCCAGGCACTCCACTGATGACCTCACGGTAGTCCACAAAGTATCCGATAATGTCGGCGCCACCGATGAAAGTGGGCTGCCGCCAGCCAAGCACCATAGAGTCCCGCACACTTTCCAGCACAGTGATCCCATAAGGTGGAGCAGGAGAGGCTGATATGGTGGAGGACTCAAGTTAGCATATAGGAAAATTACTAAGAGTCATTTAGCTGGAAAGAGACGGAAGCCTCAATGCAGACAAAAGACAGGTTAATCTCATCTATAGAAAACCAAATAAACTGTAGGTCTATTTAAAAAAATATCCTAAGGACTCTGGATTTTACAATTACTGCTTACTGTGTTGGTATTGAATAGGCTCCAGTCTCTTCATCTAGCTTGTTTTAAACCAAAAAAAGCTCTTCATGCTGCTTTTCATATAAACAGTGTGGCATTGGGCTAAATAACTGACACGTTGTGTAATAGCTGACACAGAATATTTCTACTCAATCCTAGTATTTCTAATCCTAGAATCTCATGCAAAGTGATTGAAATTCCCAGGAGAACTCTCTTATGAGGTAGGGATTGTGGCCAGTGCTGTGCCCGCTACTTGTGAAGGTGTACAGGTGCCAAACAACACTGTGTTTGCGAGAGAGGTATTACAAACACAATGAGTTCTTAAAAACTTACCTATGGGCAAAGTATAATTAACCACACATTTCCTTGTAAATACAATGAAACTGTCTCACGCCATGCAGTAACTCAATGGAAGAGATAGTAGTTAATATACAGTGACTGACAAAAGTCAGAACATTTGGTGTGAAAATAGAGAAAAGAAAAAGAAAGTGAGAAGTTGATCACTCAAACTCGCTGGAATGACATGAAAAAAGAAAAGTGGAAACAATATGTCTGAGGCCAGACAAGAAAAAAGAAGAGATCAAATGAAAGGAAAGGAAAAAAGACAGCTCAACTCTGAGGAAGAATGAAGATGGGTGGCGCTCCAGAGAGTTGGGGAAAAAAATGACGCTCTCACTTTACATCCTCACCTGAGCCTCTGCGGCCTTTTTCTCTTTCTTGCTCTCTCCCTCGCTCTGGAGGAGAGTCTAGTGAGGACTTACGTTTTGCCAGCACTTCTGTCACGGACTCCTGTGCCCTTTCACTGGAGGTGTGAGCGACCCGTTCGGCCACCAGCCCAGCACCAGAATCTTTTAAACTGGTGCTGGTTTCAGTGGCCGGTTCATAGCTGGGTTCGGGTGCCCCGGTTAAACTGCCTCTCTTACCCTCTCTGCCTTTGCTCAGTGTTCTCGGAGGCCCTGGGGGAACTGCGTTATTGGCCCTTCCCCCAGCCCCCTGGCTAACATTAGATAGAGAAGTTAGCGGCGTGGTAGCAGGGGGACGAGGGGGCGCATGCCTGCCCCCCCTGCGTGGACTGTGCTGAGTTAGTCCGACCATATTACCCCCCGACTCCAGAAACACACCGTGAGGAATACCGCCCCCTACAAGAGTTAGCAGGGAACAGCAAGAGAAAACAAAAACAGAGCTCAATAGAAGTCACACACAATTACCTAAAACATCCCTCTACAAACACACTACTACATTACTTCTACCCACACATTCACGTCTAACATTCACTATTTCCTTTTAGCTTCATTGCTTTCAGTTTTCAGCAACAGCATGCATGTACAAGTTATACATGTCACTATCAGTGTTTGCTCATTATTATAATCAGTTGCCTACCAATACGAGATAAAAGGGAAGAGTTAATCTAGGAGGAAAAACAACATGAATTCTTCATTTGACACAGAGTGAAAATGAAGACAAGATGGCTGAACAGAGACATCTGTAAAGAGGCAGGCCAAAAGAGAGGGAAGACGAGCAGCAGGAAAGCAAGGAGATAAATTAAAAAGAGAAACCAGGAAGGATTTTGACTAGTATGCTGGATTGAGAAGAGAGGTTATAGAGAAAAGTAGGGATGCACAATATCAAAATCATACTGGTATTGGAAGATACAGGTTTGAAGTAGTTTAGATCTGATGTTTAGATTTCAGCAGAATGTATAGGCAATACTGAAATATGCTCTAAAATATCAGCATTGTATTAGCTGACATTGTTATTGGCCCATACTTTAGATACTAGTGCATCCCTATAGAAAAGGGAAGGACTGGCCTTCATTCAGGGGAGATACAGTGTTGTACAGTGACTGTAGTCTGCTTTGTGCCAATCCTTAATAAAAAACAGTATTTGACAAAAAGGCCCAATAATTTTCCGCCAGGAATAACAGATCACTAATTGTGTTATTAAGGTTCCCGTAAACAAATTTTAAAAAGGAAAAAGAGTAAGTTATTGCTAGTAAAAAAGGTTTTCTGATGACTTTCATTTAATCGTTGCCAGTGCATGACTTTTTACTCCCCTGTATAAAACAGCATTTTGATGCCTCCAGCTTTAGTCCATTTCGGCATGCCAGGTTTTTCTAGTACAGGCGAATTTTTTGTTGGGGAGGTGTGGATTGGCACCCTTTCTAAAAGGCAACTGGCTAGTTTATCAATATGGACATGCCAACACTGCTTTTAACACATTACATGAAACATTTTATAAGCTGAGAATCCTTATTACATCGATGTTGCGTCTTACATCTTCTTAAAAAAGAATATTTTGTGGCAACTGACCAGAAGAGGTAATCTTGGGCCTAGTTGCCATGTGTTTTGAGCTGGTTTTGTAGTCACCGCTACATTGGATCACTTGCGACCCAAACTAGAGGAAGCCTACAAGTCCTGACCCCGCCTTCTGGAAGGGACACAGGCGGCGCTGCAGGGTAATGTGGGTGCAGGCTTGCCATTGCTACAGTGCAGCAGAAAACGTGAGAAGTTAAAAAGTGGAACAATGGTGTGGAACACGGAAGGACTCGGAATGCTGATGGTGTACGGAGCTGAAAAAATGTTCTCAATGAACAGAACAGAGGTGAAGTCAACAGATGGACAGCACAATGGCTGTGGTTTAATATTACTCTCCAAAAAAACTTCACAGCTACTTTACAATGAAACAAACATATCTGGAAATACTCTACACTTAGACATTTTATGCAACAGTATGAACACAAATGAATATACTTTTGCAACACATTTTTGAAAGAGTTGACTCACCAATGGCAGCTTTAACTTCAATGGCTTCAGACTCCTGTGAGAACTCACTGACTCCAGCAGCATTAACTGCTCTGATGCGGAAAATGTACTTCTCGCCTGTCGTCAAGCCATGGCATATAAACCTGCACACAATAAAAAAGGGAAAAGTCTTTCATTGTTCCTTTGGTATGATTTGTTTGTTAGTACTTGATGTTTCATTTTCATCATCAAGACATAATTATATTTGATTCATATTTAGCAGCTTCAAATCTGAAACTCTATGTGCAGGCATCACCACAATACAGGTCAGAGTCAAGATCCAATAAAATTCAGCCAATTATGAAAAGCAAGTGGCTTCAACTTATTGGAAAAAATGATGCTTTTGCTTGTTCCAGAGTAGAAGAACTCAAGTAGCATCAAGTAGATCAGGATCACCTCACTCCTTTTTGTCACCCAGTGTTTGACAAGACCAGCCGTACTGTAACGAAGGTGAGAAAGTGGTGAAGCCTCAGCCCCAGCCAAGAGAACCATGTGAGCCCTAGTTAGCACATGAGGTTGGCAGCTCAAGTTGACATGGGGAAGCAATTCAAGTTCTTTAATTCCCCTAAAGTGACCTCATTCAGTCATAAATTGGTCATGATGTCAGGAATAGTGAGGTGTGTTGAAGCAGACCATTCCCTGGCTAAAACAGCTGGAGAGGAATAATGAAAGAGAAGCAATGGTGGTACACAAAATGTGTGAAATAACTACTACTATGTGTAATATATTTTGTGAGACACTGTCTCTACCATCCCCCTCAGTTTTTGTCTCTAGCAGTTCTTATGTGTTCTTGTGCGCGAGTGTGAGTGTAAGTGTTTGTGTCAAGTCACTGTACCTGGTGACCTTGACAGGTTTGTTATTGCAGGGCTCCCAAACATTGCTCCCAGCAACACTGGTCTCAATGTAGTAGCCCACCAGTTCTTTAGCATCTCGTGATGCTTCCCATGACACTACTACAGATGTATCTGTGTTACGTGTTGGCACTACGCGGCCTGGAGCGGACGGGATATCTGGAGAGAGAGGTATGATGACAATATTAAACTGAGCTTCATATTTCCTTCACAAAAAGCTGTTACCAGCATGACAGCAAAAAATAGGAAACACTATGACAGGAGCTTATTATACAAGATATTAGATACTGGATATTTTAAAACTGCATGTGTTATTGTTAATGACTTAAAGGAGAATGCCAAAAGGGAGAGTTTTTCTCACCCAGTTTGTCTCCTACTAAAGTGGCTTCGGTGGGGTCTGAAGGTTCACCTACGCCGGCAGAGTTACAGCAACGGACACGGAAACAGTAGGATTTCCCCTCAGCCAAGTCAAATAGTGCAAAACGTGGAGACTTTACTGGAATCTCAGTGTTTACACGCTGCCAGCTGTCTGTGCCAGATACACACTGTAGCACACACAGAAGTACACATTCACACTTTCAGAGACTAAACGATAGGATATCGCTGATAAAATGGGAATATAGGGCTGGTCCCCCACCGCACATGTATAATGTAAATAGGACGTTTCTGACCTTCTCAACGTAGTACATGACCCCTTCATGTCTCTTCTCATTCGGAGGCTTCCAGCTTAGCACAACATAGTTCCTGGTTGCCTCGCTAACCATCAAGTCGTGAGGTTTGCCAGGAACCACACCCTCTATAGAAGATGTAGAAACGTTAATAAGATGTAGGGATAAAGCATTATGTATCAAAATGTCCATTAAAACTTTGCAGAAAAGAAAAGGTAAAAAAAAAAGCTTTTTTTTACTTTTACTTTTTAAATAAGTAAGAAAAATCTAAATAGAATTGTTTTTTGTAGCTCAAGACAAATGACCTTTTGCCTCACACCAACTGATTCATTCACATTACGTTTGTTGCAATGTAAATAATGCAATGTGCTAAAATAATTATGATCAGATGATTATACTAAGATTGTAACAGGTCTACATGCTCTGACACTATTTTAAAAGGTCCACGTACCAACAGGCTCCTCTTCTGTCACAATGATCTGGCCTGTCCACGGTGCAGATGTTCCTTCCATGAGCAGGACAGAAGACAGAGGTAGAGTGGGAAAGACATGGACAATTCAATACACAGTGAAGCTCCAAGCAACACAACATTGCATTAATTTGGCTAAGTGGTAAAATCTCTTTGTAAGAGTAGTGTTATCATATGCAAATTAAAATGTTATATTTCTTATGAGTCCTTATTTTACTCCTGCTCATACTATGCTGCTCCTACTGCTTTATTTTTATTGTTAAATGTTTATAATAAATTACAATCATTTTTGTTTATTTTTTATTTGTGTTAGTCTTTCATGATTTTATTTGACTGCTATAAAAGCGCATAGACTTTATTTGAGGAACACTTTAATGTATGAGAGGCAATAAATAAAGTGTAGTTAATTTTACTAATGTTATTCATGGTCACATATTCACACCTTTGCGAGCGCGGTCTGCTGGGTCCATGGCCACTGCAGGTTCAGACACTCGAGAAGGATGACTCATGCCACACTTATTTACTGCGCGCACGCGGAAAGTGTAGCTGCGGCCTTCTACCAGACCAGTGACAGGGAAACGGGCAAACTTTACTGGTGTGTCATTACACTGAATCCAGTGTGTGGTACCAACTTCACACCTAGACAGAGAAAGAGGCCGAATGATAAAGAGAAAATTAGATAAGGGGGAGGAAGAGAGAGAGAGAGAGAGAGAGAGAGAGAGAGGGAGAGAGAGAGAGGACAGCAGGAGGGTGGTGTCATTTTGCTGTGAGGGAATCTGCACTGCCCTTAAGAAATGAAACTAAACACAGAAGCAGCCAAACATTTGGATACACCCATTTCCCATGTACTATTTTAAAAATAATAACGAACATATCAAAATTATGAAATAGCACACATGAAACTATACAGAGCTTGCACACAGATTCTCCAAAGTCCCACCACTCCTCACTTGATTCAGAGCGCCTTTGAAAAAAGGTTTTACATTTACAGTTGAATAAACTCATAGATTGGAATCAACATTTATTTTAAAATTTCCTTAAAAACAAATGTTGACCACTGGCCATTAGATCAAAATACCTTCAAAATAGCTTGTACAGGACATTCAATTACGGTTGTCCAAACATTTCTGGTCCAGGCTTAGCAGGGGCATGATTGGTTGGAGGTTACTGAGAGTCTTAAACAGCCACTTCTCATAAATATTTAAGATATGAATAAAAAGATTAGCTGATTATACTACCTTATTACATAAAGCCCATGTTCGCTTGGCTTAGTTTCTATGTAGTTTATGATGTCACACATGTATGTAAACACTTTTTAATTCACATTAACTGCTGGCTTGCTGAATTATTGAAACATATATATATATATAAAGTGTGGTTATTCTCTATAGAGAGTGCCTTAATGGAATTTCACTTTGATGTCATATGACCAGAGGTGTTCAAGCTTTCGCATACTTTGCCAGTTTATACCTGTCAACAAAGTAACCCAAAATGGGGTTGCCTCCATCCACAGCAGGCTGTTTCCAGGTGACGATGACATAGTCTTTGTTAGCCTCCTGACAATACACATCTAGAGGAGCGCCAGGGGCTCCTGCGACATCCGCATCGGAATCTAAAACACACAAAAAGTTGAAAAAGTGGTTAACACTGAGCAGCTAGAGCCACATTTTTTCTACAATGTCCATTCGTGTCCAACACCAAAAACATGTGTAGAAATCAGAACACTGTTGGCTGCTGAATTCGGTGCAGTGTTTAAAGCATGTGGGATTAAGAGATTTAAATGGACATTACTCGAGGGGGTTCTTGCTGCTAGTTAACTTGAGCTGTTCCACACGCACAGCCAGCAGAGATAGAGACAAAATTAGAACGAAACACGAGACTGGAGAGGTCCCGCAAAGACACACACACATAGACACAGTGTCAAACAGTCCACACTTTGTTATATTTATTGGTCTTCATTCTTTTGATGCAATATTACGTAATGTTATTATAATATCTTCTCCTTCCATGAAGTAATCATTTAAGCATCCAAGGAAATGAATTAAACCCTGACAATTACAGATGCGGAAACAGGGCAAGGCTGTTTTAATCTGGTATGTCAGACCTGCGTAAGGTCATGCAGCTTAGGGGGGGGTCAAACAGCAACAAAAGGCCTGCCATCAGTTTTTCCACAGCTGCCTGAGCCACTGTATGTGTTGTGTGTGTTATCTTGTATGGTCTAATTTTAAGTCAATAAGTGGCAATAATTACAGAGGATCATTCATGGTCAGTTAAACAAACACAGGCAGACAGAAACCTTGGTTTGACCTTGATTGACCTTAAAGACTGATCAGCACAGTCATTACAGACATAAGTAACATGCATAAATAAATGTGTTATGTGAAAGAAATTAAGTAAAGAAATATTAATAAATTGCATATATAAAGGTTGTACCATGTCCATTCACTGTTTATAAATGCAAATGCATATTCTGTGCAATTGTACGAGCATTAACATGGTTATGAATTTGAGTCGGGTAAGTCTTTTTAAATTCTTCAAGATTTAAAAAACGTAATTTAACTGATACTTCTAATATTTTGGCCTATTTTGGTCAGTTTTGGCCTGATCTTACCTCGGACAAAGACGTAGGCAGAGTGTGTCTCATAGCCGGACTTGGTGATGACGCGAAGTGTGTAGAGCCCCTCGTCCTCTTTGTTGAGGTGTGTGAGTGTAAGGGTAGATCTGTCTCCACTCCAGTGCTTTTGAACCCATTTAGAGGGAACCAGCAACTTATCTAACACACACAAATACACAGTGAGGCACAAATGCATTCACCATTACTGCACAGTTTTAGTCATTATGGAAGGATTTCCCAAAAGAGAAAGTTAGTAAACTACTATTTTAATTGTACTATTATTGTATCTAAAAGTAGGACTGCACAATACATCATTTAAATTGTTAACACAACATTGGACTTAGCAGTATTGCTATTGCAAAATGCTGCAGTTTATTAATGATCCTTCTATGAAATCACAGCTTTTTTTCTTGTTGTGACAGACACAGACACAGGTAAGTGTCTCTCAGTGAACTGCCTGCGCTGCTCATTTGGCTCCAAATGCAACTCATGAAATAAATAACAAGCCCTTTCTGAGCTGACTGAGTCAATGCATTACAGCAAGGAAAACACTATAAAATGCAGAACAGGCCCAACTTTGAGAACCACTGATCCGAGTGTACCTGGACAAACTAATTCAGGCTTATATTAAACCAGCTCAGAACATTGTAACAGTTCTCAACCGTGGTTTCATTTCCAAGCATCATTGACATTAATTATATATATACACTACCGGTCAAAAGTTTTAGAACACCCCATGTTTTCTGTTTGTTTGTATTGAAATTCAAGCGGTT
>JBBPDH010000011.1:13492380-13504661 GCA_037974565.1 Clupeocharax schoutedeni | reverse complement strand
AGTAGGCTTTCGAGCCTATACAGCTTGGAGTAAGACAACATGCATACAGAGGATGATGTGGACAAAATACCCATTTGTCTAATAATTCTGCACTCCCTGTATTTTAGAAATGTATTTTCCAACAGAACAAATCATTTCAAGTCAAGTAGGTTTGCTGTCAGTACAGCCATAAACATAGAACACAGTGAAACAAAACATTCCACCAGAACCATGGAGTAACACAAAGAACAGAAACAAACGCATTTGACCGGGGGTACCCGGAAATCTCATAAATGGTAATCTTCTCTGTAAATTCTCATAAATCTGCTTCTATGATAAATCCTTCTAACAATTTTTCTGACTCTGCCATCCAGTGCAATGAAGAGGGGATGGATTACAGTTTTTTAACTGGAATGTTAACTGGTCTTTTTTCTTGCTTTTGTTATGTTCAGTTGTTCATTCTGGATGAACTTAATGTAAATGTGTTCAGTGCCAACCAATTAAATTGGTAATTTGCTTTGTAGTAACCTATAGTTTTCTATGGCACATGCAGAGTGCAAAATAGTCTCAAATTTCTTGTAGTAACTTCAAATTGTCATTTTTGCCATTATAAGCAGTACAAACTTGTACTGTATATGTGTGTGCGTGGCTGTATGGAGAACCTCCACTGGCTCCCTGTGGCTGCTCCTGTTAAGTTCAAATCCATAACGCATGTTTTTAAGTCCAAAAACGCACTTGCAAAACCATACATAACAACATTGATCAAACTTATCACTTCTCGTCCTCTCAGGGCTTCAAGCACAGCTCGTCTTGAGCCTCAAAAGAAGAGGGAAACATGCGTCAAGACTCTTCTCAGTCTCAGTCGTGGTGGAATGAACTCCCTCTTTCGGTCCGATTGGCAGAGTCCTTCACGGTTTTCAAGCGTTGCCTGAAGACCAACCTTTTCAAAGAGCATTTTGGCAACTAACTAGGTCCCTTTCCTGCTGCTTACTTATTTCTATCAACCAAAAACAAATCCCTTGACTTCTCTATGACTTATGATGTTCTTCTCTAGGGCTCATGTATTGTTGGGTTAGGTGTTGGCTAGTTATTATGTGACAGTTGTTGTCCTCTGACTGCAGTATCTTGGTTAAATAGTTGACTTAGATTTAAGCTGTTTTTCAGGTAAGAAACAGTGGTGGACTTCGCTCTGGATAAGAGCGTGAGCCAAATGCCGTAAATGTAAATTTAAATGTAAAGAAAAGGGATATAAACAAAAACACTGCCAAAGGAAAATCATTACAAATGATGGCTTTTAATTTTGTGTTATTATCACTTTATCAGCATACAATTATACACATTCAAAATGGCAATGACTGTTCTTCTGGTTGTAATTATGACTGGTTTGTAAGTACACTTTACCTCTAAGTCTATACCTTAATTTTTAGATGAATTCATCCAGATATTTTAAAAGTAATTTAATAAGTTATGAAATGAAATTATAAAATACATTTGTACACATTTCCTTTTCCTGGCACAAGAACGTTTTATTTGTACCTTAAAAAGGCTAATGAAAAACTCCAGTCTCAGAGAAGGGTGAGTTAAACACATTTTGTCAGGCTGTTAAAAGGCTTAAAATGTGTGTTAAAAGAAACAGAGTTGTCCTTAACTAAGCGCAAAATTGTGTTTTGTTAAGGATGTGTTGTTGTTAAGCCATGTGTTTTAGAGTGCACTATGTAGCCTAATACTAAATTTCATACAGGTTTCATACAAATGTGGCTTTGTACTGTACTGTGTTGTTTTTGTCTGATAGGCTGCTGAGGGGTCGCGTGGGGTCCATGGTGGGGTAAGTGCCATTCTTCATTTTGCTCTGACACTGACGAAGCTCTGCTGCATAACCCTCAAAGCTGTCCTCCAGACTAACCCCGCCCACACCGATTATTTTTTTTGAAGGACACTTTGCCCCCTGGTGACAGCTGGCAGGAGGGCAACTTTCTCCACAATCCTTCGCACCTGAGGGAGAGAAATGTTTAAGCGTGTGGAAGGGCATCTGGCAAAAGAGATGAAAAGAAAAGCAGGAAAGATAAGTATCTGTGTGTTGGTCTGTTAGTTTACAATTTAGTCGACTGATCTCACATTTTAGTTACTTTTAGTTAAAGGTGGAACTGGTGGAACGTGCAGAGATTTATTTTAGAGTGAGGTTATATGTCTGCTTATGGTGCACAGACGTGTGTGTGTGTGTAACTGATAGAGTGAAAAGATTCAGTGGCAGGCATCAGATGCAGGGGCTTGTGTGCTTGGGGTACACAAGAGAGCTGGATGTGCCATTTTAGTACAGTCATTCTTAATTTGAATGCACTATGCACATTTCGCATTTTTTCTTGCTGTAACAACAGCTTTTTAATTACCATCTTTTTAATTAAGCAGGGCTTAAAAGTGTACAGTGTATAAGTTAGAGGTATTTTGCATCAAACATGAAGGCCTTTTGGGATGATATCTGATTTATGTAAAATTGCAGAAATCTTGTTTCTGTCCACCATTTCTGCACCAACCAAGTATCCCAAAACAGTATATTAAATGTTCCTTTGTTGGTTACCTTTATCTGAATCAGTGAAAATGTGGTTTAATTTAATTGGCAATGTGGTTTATTTCACAATCAAAGATGTAAAACTGGATTATATTCGAGCTTTCTGCATATGCCAAGGAAGTCAATAAATATCATTATAAAGGAAAACTGGACATTTGCAGCAACACACACTGAATTATCCATTCTGGCTGAAGTTAAACTACTCCATATTAAATTTTGGCCTCACTGTGTTTTACTTTCTTGCTGAACACAAATTAATGTTCTACAGCAGGATGGGGAACTGTAATCATGGTGGTGCAGGTTCCTGCACAGCTCAAATGCTTGAATATATTCGATTAACTCATCAGTTAATTCCCGGGTTTATCTAAATTAGAGAGAAAAGAAAACTGTACTGGACTCCAGTCCGAAGTTGCCCTGATTCTCATGTACTGTATATATCTAACCACAAGGTGGCAGCATTTCTTTGCAACACAGAGAGTCCATGCTGCTGAAGAACTAATTGTGGGAAGAGAATATTTCAAATAGGTTTTCAATATATTTTTGCTGGAATACTCTCTAGGATGCACAGTACCATTTGGAACCTGAAAACACGAACAGAAACCAGAGACAGTTTTATGTTATGCTAGGCTCAATGTGTTGGATGTGATTTGTGTACTGTATCTTAGTTTAAAATTAAAACAACAATAACATAAAAATCAATCGTGCGAATAAGAATCAAAATTCTGTGCACGCACCAGTATCACTTAGGTCTTATTAATGCAATTATTGGATTTTATATAATATGACTAAGCTATCTGATTTAAGTGATTGTGTTTTGTCTTGGTCATTAAATGGCAATCTGAGCGTCCTTCACAAAATTCAATCAGAACACAAAGACATGGCAGAAAGTTTAGAAGAAACAAAGAGGTCGAAAAGAGTGGAAATGAATTATGAGGGGCAACACTATACATGATCACAAGCAAGTCTAGTGTGATTTCACCTTTAGGGTTTATTAGACATACAAAGTCAGTGAGCTACAAAGGAGGCGGGATGGTTTGCAATTCAACAATGCAACTTCAGAAGCATGTGTAATGACTGTCTCACAGTCTTTGAATGAGCTCGGTTTAAGTTTGGAACGTTTCGGCTTTTCCCTGACTGTTCTGTAAACTGATGAACCTTTCAGCTTTGTTGAATTGCAGCTTGGGAGGAAGGTGATGGAAGGTGAGTCAGCTACTAATTAATCACTTGCTACAAAATGATTAAACACATAGGAAAATACTCCTCTATCATTAGTATTTTAAACACCCTACGTTTAGAAGCACCTGTGTGAAAGGTGCAAATATCAGCATCGACCTTCTGTGGTATCCATGATATATATTTAGCAAAAACTATTTTGTTTTAACCCTTAGAAGTTGAGAGTTATTGATTTTGTTTTGCAATGCTCCTGGAATGCAATCCCATGATTACATATAGTTATGCAATGAATTATGTTTACATACAATTTACATTCCATCAACAGGTTCAAGTCAGCACTGCTTGCTTTTTGAAATCAACAAAGCAAGCCTATATAGAACAATATATTCAGATCATAGTACCATATCAGAATAATAGTTAGTATTGGATTACATCATACTGTTGTTATCACTGACAATAACTTCCAAGGCCTTCTAAGGGTTGAAGCGAGCAAGTAAAACATTTTACAACATTTCTATTATTTACAGTAACAGTATAAAAGCATACAACATAAAGTGCATGTCAGATCTACCTGACCATGTTTATATAATTACTTCAGATGTCCAATGTTGGCACTGCTATTCGCGGACAAACATCAGCCACCATACACAAACACCCAGCACACACACTACAGGACACACAGCTAGTCATGTGGGAGAAATACCTGAGCTGGGCTTGCTGTGGGCGCACGGCGGTGGTGGGGTGTAGTTGGCCTCTGGCAGGCTGCCTTCGTGTGGGGGAGGGGGAAATGGTACTGGGGGCAGTAAGGTAGAGTTGGGGCTGGTGATATCTCCCTCCCCTACTAGTGTCAGGTCACCCAAGCTCTCCCCGTTCTGTCCCTGAGTTTGGTGTGCTGGCCGAAGTATGGGGGAGAGGGGAGGTGTGAAAGGGACATGCTCAGCTTTGGGACTGTGCGGGTGACCATTTGAAGTGGTGGGCTGAGGTTTGTTTATGCCGTGGCCTGGTTTTTGGGAGTTGGGGGTGGAGCAAGCAGGTGGTCCACTGGAGTCAGGCTCCAGGCGCAGGAAGTCAGGCAGAACCAAATCTTCTTTTCTCAGCAAGCCTCTCTGATCATCAGCACGGCTGCTCTGAGCACGACTCAGCAGCTCAAAGAATTCTGAGAGAAACAAAATGATAATAATCAATATATACCGGTACATATATAGTAAACCACCAATTAATTGCAGTTCAGCAGTCGCTGCTTCAGTCTCTCCTGCACATTTACACGCTTACTATACATTTTTTAAGGGTAATGTATTAAGCTGAGTTCAAAATGAAATGAAATTGTTTTGGGGCCATATTTCGGGTTTACACTGTAAAAATAGGGAATTTAGACATTTTTTTGAACCACGTCACATATTTGAAGTTTTTCACGTTTCGCTCTGGGAACATTTACTGTATACATAAAACATACTGATGTTACATAGATCATTTATATAATTTTTCCACCAAGCATTTCAATTTCTCATATAGAAACACTTTTAAACTATGCTGATGTGTGCAGTGATGTATATATATCTACAGCACGTTTTAAGCTGTAATATCAGACTTTAGGTCAAACTGAAAGTGTAATGTTTTATATCATTTTTTGTCCGCTATCCTTATAAAGAGGATCTGATTTCTCACCTTCAGCTTCATCCAGATGAATTTTGTTGCCTTTCCTCTTCTGTGATGGTTCTGTAATAGGCTGCTTATCTCCACACTCGCCTCTCACAGGTTTAACTGACTTGTTATCAGCCTGGTGATGCAGTGACAAGGTAAGGGGAAGGTTATTCTTTGATGCAGACAGTAGGGTTGCTGGTACACATATATTAACTGTTTTGAAATAAAGCACGCAAACAGCAAACATGTGGTCAAAGACTAGATAAATCATTTGCAGGACACACCTGGAGGTACTGTTAACAAATGTACCGTGCAAATACCATGTCACACAAACACTTACCGGTGTTGACAGACCCCTACTGGTCAGAGGTGGTGCCTGGGTTTTGGAGGATATCGTCTTAGACTTGTCTGTTTTGAGAGTAAAACAGAGCACAGTTTTTGTAATGGCTATCACTGATGACCTAGAATGTACCACAAGACTATAAATTTGTGTAGGAGTGTGTCTCTTATCACGTGGAGGATACTCACTCCTGACACACTGAAATACTCAGCGAAAATTGAAAAACGTGTGTAGGTGTATTTGTATTTTCCGGATTCAGATGTCCAGGGAAAAACAGCGATAAGCTATAAAGTTAGTTTTTATTTAAACTTGCAAACAAAACAAAAAAAACATTTTTTTTTTTTACAATTTAGCAAAAAGCTAAGATCGAGAAAAGTATAGGAATTCACAAATCTGCATGACTTCTAGGTCAACATATACACTTAAGTAAGTTTGTGAAACTGGCCATTTTAATGCCTTGACTGAAAATATCAGATTGTTCAGTCTTATCCCTTCAATTGAACCACTTGTTCACATGACTGTCAAGTGGTTCTAATTTACACCAATTAGGGGAGCTCATATCACCTCACGTGCATGCTGTCATTAAAGAAAATGAGGGAAATACCGAATGCCAAGAAATTCTAAAATTCCTGTGAAGAGTTCAAAGATTCAGCTTTTCCTATTTTATGACGATGATACAATATGTTACACAAATATTTGTTATAGATTAGAAAAGAACTCGACATACCAGCTTTTATGTTATAAACCTTTCTCCCTCCCTCTCTATTTCTGTCTCTCTCTCTGTATATATATGCTATGTGTGTATTATGCATATGGAATATATGTATAACCCCATGTCCTGAGAAGGTAAAACCAAAAAATGCAGAATACAGTACCTTTGGAAGAACTTGGATCTGCCCGCTCTAGGACTACTCGTAGGCCGTCAAGGTTAGATATGGGCAGTCCCAGATCGAGTGCCTCTGTCTCCCCACTCTGAACAACGAGAAATAGTAATATTTAGCTTCCATAAAAAGCATTAAGCCATTACCTTTGAGGCTCACAGGAAATTTTAATCAGACATTTCACAGATCTAGATTGAACATTAAGTGCTGAATAGTCACAAAATATGGCCCTGTACATGATACGCATCTGTCACTCAGTTGCATGTGAATCAAATATGCTTAAATAAGCACTATTGCTTTCAGTTTACTTCTTTTAGGGGGAAACAGTGTCATTGCAACACATTTACTCACATGCAACTGATTTTTGAATCCTGAAATTACACTACACAACAGGACACAAGATTTAAAGTGTTTCTATGGTTTTATGTCTATTTTAGCACCAGTCCCCCCTGATAATGGAACATGTTCTTTTTAAAACAACTGACAATAAACGTTCTGTTTTGTGGAGCAGGGAGTGAACTATATTTATAGCTATTACAGTCCAAATTCTGGGCAGCGGTCTGCCAGTTTTGTAACATTCATTTTTAAATCTAGCTTAGCAGATTGGCTTTGACCACTGTTTCACATGTAAGCAAAGAAAAAGCAGTGAACTGTAGGCCACACCATCGACCACACCCTAAGACATTCACTTTAGTAGCAGTAATACAGATCTCAGAGCAGTTCTGCCCTTTGTCCGAAACCACGTCTGGTCCTTTTAATGTGGGAGAAACCGGTTCTAGACCAGCACTTTCACATAGAATCTGTAACCATCCTGCCCCACCCTTGTTTAGCCACAGATGTGGTGAATACTGCCACAAATGTATGTTGCCATGGCAAAACTACTCACAATTCTGGCCACCAGGTCGCTAAGGCGGAGGCCGTACTTGGCAACCACAGGGCGCAGGACTTCGGCGACGGGTTTGGTGGGCTTCGCTTTCAAGCCCACTGATCTGTTAATGGGCACCAGATCCAGTCTGAAAATAGTAGACACATGAGAAATATTTATAGCACAAGTTCACAGCCATGTACGTGTTTGATATCCTTTCCCATGCGTTATGAATATCAGGAAAACAGGAGTAAAGGTTTGTGGATAGTAGGTAACTGAGTGGTCCCTATAGAATGCAGAACAACCTTTTGACATAAAGTGTTATATAAAGCAATAAAGTGTTACTGCTCTAATGTCACTAAATAAGGTATATAAATGTATTTTATTAGAGTTTACCTGAATAAAGTACGTTTCTCCAGTCGAAGGTCTCTGCAGCTAAGAGTCATGCTGTCTTGGTCCAACACCAGTGGCTTTAAGAGAAAAACAAATACACAATCAAGACATTTGACATTGTGTTCCAGGCTGAAACAAACTATCAGTACAGGGGTATAGCTGAGTGATAGATGGTAAATGAAGTGCTTGTACCTTCTCTCCTCCAGTAAGGAAGAGGTCAACTGCAGCAAGGTTGATGTGATGTTTCTGGCAGAGCTCCAGCAGAACATGTCTGATGGAAGCCCCCTGCCTTAGAGGCACACAGCAGCTTGATCCATCAGGAAGTGTTACTGTGCATGATCTGATCAACCTCTCTCTGTCCCTCTGATCACACTGCCACACACACACACACACACAAACACACACACACAACATACATTTAGAGAAGACACTGAAATGCTAAAATGCACCCTACAAAATACTGAAGGACTTATTTTACATAACAACAAGTTCAGATGCAGATTTACTATAATTATGAGCTTGCTCTCCGTGTTTTGGCGTGCTGAGTCCTATTTCTTTTTTACTTTTTGGGACTGCTGCCCTGTCCCAGAATTCATCTGGTTCAGACACTTTCCCGCCGATCGTAAATAAAAAAGGAAATTTTATCAGAGGTATCCTATGGTAGTCCCTTTCATAAACTGGCTGCAGCATAATGGGTCCCAGTAATTCATCAAACTATGCCAATACAGTGCAGTATTTGCCCAGAGGTGCATCATGATCATTGTGCAGCAGTTACCTCATTTCTCCCAGTGGATGTGTTTAGCTCCTGACTGGCACTGGAGGACAGAGACCCCTGAGACTCCCTCCGTCCATTACTACCTGGAGAAACGTAAGGTAAAGACCGTAAGGTTCGTGATATTCGCCATATCTATCAAATTCACTCAGTACAAGCAGAACACAACAATGCAAACAATGCATACCAGTCAGAGCTTATATATGTATGTATATATTTAAAAATTGTACAAATCTACAGAGTGATCAAAATTATGAAACTAAGTGCTGACACAAATAAGTGACACCATACTTACTATAACTGAAATCTGTGATTTCTCTTTTCTTTGGCCCTTTTCCAAAGCTGCGGTTTCTGTACCAGGAGAAAATACCATTTTTCCTGTCGGAGTCATCTCTGAGATCATCGTTTGACCTGCCTGTTCTACACCTGCGAGTGTCCTGTATTACAAAGAAGCCAATACCACAGCAATTCAGAGAACATATTAAAAAAACCTAAATAATATCAAAAAGCAGTTTTATGTTTAAATATTTGCTTTCTGATTATAAATGTATACACCAGGATTTTATTATCTTTATTTTGTCTAAAGTGGTTATCACCGTTGTCATAGCAACGGCCATGTTACCTTTTTCGGAGTGGAGAAAGCAGAGCGGTCTGAGCTGTGTTTGGAGGGGGCAGGGCTGCAGGGCACCTGGTAGGGGTCAGGAAGAGGTCGTCCCTCAACCTCAGCCAGCATACACTCTTGATACAGAGAAGATTTCAGGAAGCGAGCATAGCTGTCAAACTTCATCAGGTTAAAAATCTGTAGAGACAGCCAGGATAAAAGAGTAATTTCAACATATTAGCAGTAGCAGTTATAGCAGTAGTATAATTACTTACAGAAGTTGCAGAAGTACAAAATACTTAAGTGTCTACAGTTGTGAATTTGAATGCCTATTTACAAAGTATAGCTAACCTGTAGCTGTGGCTGTTTGAACATGTCAGGTCGTGGTGCAGTGAGAACATCGTCTGCAAGCTGAGCCTGGCTGTCAATGTTCACTGGAGTAGTGGCCTTGCTGGACAGAAAGCTGTTGTAGATTTCTTTGGCCTTCTGGGATAACTGGTGACAACAACACATCAGCACGATAATTAAAATAAGAAAACTACTGACATGAAGAAAGACAACCTTTGGTATTTATAATCCCTTATACCAATGAAGATTTTTGCTGCAGTTTCCAAGAAAAACAATGGAATGGAGTCTGTTATTTTATCAGGGAATCTCACTGGGGGTTCACACTGTCAACATTTTTGAAGAAATGGAGAGCAAAGGATTTCTTAATCTAACATTTAATAAAAACATTTAAAAGGATTCAAGCTACACATTTTTGTCCACCACAATATATGAATTTTCTGGGCTGACTTTGCAACTAGTGTTGCTTTGGTCAGTGAAAATTATGACTAAATATCGTAAATATCGTCAACTAACATCTATCACGTGACAAAAACAAGACGAAACGCAGCGTGAATGCTGGTCATGTGACGATAACTATAACGAAATATATAATGTAATATTGTTGACGAATAAGAACAAGACTAAATGCGGTTTACAAAATAAAAATTGTGCTAAAATGTCTATTTGTTTTCGTTGACTAAAACGAGACGATATGTTATTTCCTGCACGATAGGGGGTGGGTGAAAAAGTACTAGGACACCCGACCTTAGTGTGGAACGGTGTTATTCCAATACTTTTGTCCAATGAGAGGCACTGTGAAATAAATCTATCTTGAGTGGACAAAAGTAAAGGCACACTGAGCCAATATAGTGCCAGAGACAGAGAAATGGCACACACACACACAGCATTCTGATAAGCAGCCTTTCCCATATCCATGCAAAAAAGCTGATCCTAAATTGTTCTGATTTGGTTGTGTAGACTATATTTGTTCAGGACTAAAAAAAATATTCAGGCTTACACACTGAACGTGAAAACTTTTAACAGTTTTACAAATGTGGGGTTTATGGCAATAAACATTTTCATATTATTTGCACTTTTTAGTGGTGATGTTATATTATTTATTTATTTAATTTTAATTTATGTGTGTGTACTTCTAAGTACTAACATATTTGGTTTGCAATATAAATGTCGTAAATTCAAATCAGAGTCTAGCATGAATGTACAGTATTCTTGAGTCTATAAGGTAACAACAATAAAATACTAAGATAACCTTGTTTGAATTGTGAAATAGTTTTGACTAAAAGAAAATTTAGATTTTGTCTATTCTGCTAGGTACTTCTACTATATTGATTGGGTTAAATAAAATTGCCTAAAAAAGCTAAAAGGGCTAAACAAAAAAAAGGGCCAAAATACAACTTTCATTGATTAAAACTAGACAAAAATAGTGGTAGGTAATTCTGACTAAAACTAAGAGAGGCCGCCAAAAACAACACTATTTGCAACTAACAAATGACAGCACAACCCTTTTGGTATGCTATTTATGCACACATCTACTTTCTACAGGTGTAAATAAACCTAGGGAAAATACATATTCCAGTAATTACATCAATACAGTACAACAGTCACTACAGGTAGATGTGTGTGCATGTTCCTGTTGGAGTCATCTTCTTGGCCTGCCCTTACAAGTTGGGCTACTTTGCTGGAAAAACACATAACTTTGATCACATGGAAAATCAGGTTGTGCATCAAAGACTGATAACGAGAGGGAACAAGTTGAAAAAGGCTGGTGTGACAATAACTACTGACCTGCTTGTTGTCATGTTCAGGGACTTGGCTGAAGAATTCACATGCCTGCCAGAATAGGATGTTCTCTTCACTGAACTCCTTCTTCAGAAACTCCTGCATGGAAATAAACACATCATATTTCTGTAATAATCAATGCTAGGTGCATGCTGAAATGAGATATGTCAAAAAAAATAAAATCATCCAGCCAGAATTCACACAAGAGTACACTTACGGAGAAGTAGCGCACCCCAATGGGGTCCTGAAGCAAGCGTTCAAAGCAGATGGCCCATGATGCAACACGGCGATTCGAGAGCTGGTGGTTGTTGGGGACGATGGGCAGGCTGCCGTTACTCTCCAAACTGCTAACGCTACCACAGTTGTGCCTCTCCATGATGCCTCGCTCTACATGTGGCAAGAAGAAAACACCAAAGCAAAGATCAGAGGTGAAAATGGCCTAAATGAAAAAAAATAATAACTCATTTACTCCAAAATAATTTATTTACTCAAAGTAGATAGTGTTCCCAAGTGGAGTGCTCTAATGCTCTACTGACTGGAAACACTAGAGTTTTCATACCACTATGCTGAAACAGATTGAGAAGTATCTCTAGCCATAGTATAATAACCCGCTTTTTCATTTTGGAACACTTCATTCTTTTTGTTGTTTCTCCACTGTACTGGTGTTCCGACCAAAGATGCATCTTTAAAAATCATGTGACAATCATGTAAAATGCTATGCCTGTCTTCCACGTCAAGTCGTGTGTACAATCTAACTGTCGGTTAGTCCGGTCAAAATGTGAGAAGATGCATGCATTTGTATAATATCAGTGTGGCATGTTTACATGATAACAGATTTACCCTGAAATTTGAGTGAAAGTGACCGTTTTGTAATACGTGAACACACCACTGCACACAGTGTGAACAGCACGAAATTCAACCTCTGCATTTAACCCATTCACCA
>JBBPDH010000011.1:13456074-13466629 GCA_037974565.1 Clupeocharax schoutedeni | reverse complement strand
TATGTATTTTTTTAATAATGTATATATTTTTTTATTTAATGTCCTGAATTTCACCACCTTTGATTCGTAAATTATCCACTAGTGTCAAATCAAACTGCTTTAACCTCTACGAAATGTTTACAGTTTCATATAACTTTTATGTATACTGTGTGCTTTGCAAAAAGTTATATGTTAGGTTTGTGATGTCTCTCATTTCACTTATACAAGCTGCATGCCCAAAGTCCTAGATGGACTTTGCATATGCTATGGCCAAAGTACACCAACGGCTTTCTCCATTCTCGCGATCAGATTACTAACTGAAAGCACACGTGAATTATGTAGCGTAGGCTGGTTTATGCAATTCAGAGGACTAACTAAGGATATTAAATAGAGTAAGAATTAAGTTTTTACTTAGTTTTAATTGCAATTAAGAATTGGTTTTATGTATTCTATAAAAAGTTTTCTATTTTCGAACTTGGTCTTAGTGTATCTACATTTTTGCACATTGGTGTTTTGGATGGCTTGGTGTTGAAATGCAAATAGGTAGACACTCTAGAAGACATGAAAACAGTGCCACCTAATTCTTATTAAATGCAAGGCTTTGTGGAGACTGAGTCAGGAAACAGAGTTCTTCTGTTCCAGTGTCAGTCAGTTTTAACCCATCAAGCAATTAAGTCTTTCAAGGCTAAACCAAGAGCAATCATGCGTTCTCTTAACAGTATTAGTTAAAAGGCTTCTCACGTTTCACATCCTTGAAAGCATAATCCAACCCCGGGTTTAAAACCAAGTGAAAAATATTTTGAGCAGTAAGTGTCGTGTTGTGAATTGTCTGCTCAGACCATCACTGGCTTTCTAATGCCACTTAAAATGTATTTCTAAATGGCAAAAGGGTGTTATCTACTACTTCAAACTGAGGTTTGTCTGTGCAGAATTCTATAGGCCACTTGAATAATTGTTATTTTTATAAATCTGTCTAATGCATGTGGTTCTATTTATCCGGCATAACCTGGGTTCCCATGAGCTCATCAAAATATTTAGGTTTGTATCCTTTCCCAGCCCGATGAGCACCAACACTTCCTCAGAAATATTCCTGGTTCTTCCTTAATGGAAGAATGTTTACATAACTGTATTCTCTTTATCTACTCTTAGGACTTGTGTAAAAATGTGAAGATGTTTTAGGTAAGTGTTTGCTAAGTTTTGTCTGCACCTTACACTATTTAGCATATGCATGTGTGCAGTACAACCTATGTGGACATGCAATCAAATATCCACTGACCTATATGGTTCAGTCATTTGTTACTTGAAATTCAAAGACTCAAGTCTAAAAAAAATCCGGTTTAAGAACATAATCTGATTTACCCTCAGTGTGAATAAAGCCTAGTACCCACCTGGTCACTAAGTGACTTCATCACAATACAGAATCTGACCTTTACAGCACAAATGACAACTTCCATGTCTTTTATGAAAAATAACATGGTTTAATAAAATAAGATCACAAATGAAATGTGGCTTTTGCTATAACAACATCTAATTAATGCAGCTGTGTGTGTTTTATTTGAACCTCGGTCAACATTCTGTCATGGGCCTTTAATTAAGTTGGTTTATTTGCTGGAGTTGGGATCATTTTCTCAAGAAGGTTCATCATTCTATCTTGAAGCTGCAGGCTCTGCACCTGCAGAAAGTTTTGCTGCTGCATGACTCTGCGCACCTCCCGGCACGTCTCTTCCACTGCATGCCTCATCCTTCGCTGCTCCTGCAGCATCGCCTCCATCACACGCACTTTCTTACGCCGCAGGGGGACTGGAGACAAGCGCCGCCTCTTCACCGTCTGAGACCTGAACACACACACCTGATTATTAATTACTCATTATTATACACTGTCATTGTTAGGCACAGGTTTGAGTCTAATACTCACTGCCATAGAAAAGGTTTAGTCACATAAAGATCTGAATTCAGAATGTCATTTACAAGGAAGTTAAAACACATTTAAAAACAATAAAGTTAGTGTAAAACCCTTTCGCTAGGGGTCTGTAGAACTAGATTGTGCAACATTAGAAGCCATGAAAAAATGGCAGTTAACAGAACAGTGAATGCAGTAAAACCTCAAATGACCTAAAATAAAGTTGCCAGGGGGCATGGTCACATGGCCCCAGCCAGTTAAATAGCTACTGTCATAATAGCTACAGTGTCGCTATTGAACCAGTATGAATGGAGGAAAACATACAAAGCAAAGTGTGTGAATGGGGTAAAAATTCCAGAACAGTTAAAATGGGACGAGCATTCCAGAACAGTGTGAAAGTTGCAAACATTCTAGAACAGTGTGAATTGAGCTGAACGCCCCCCCCCCACGAACCCCAACATCCCCCCATCATCACCCCCCAACCACCACCGAATCAGCTGTGAAGCTTAAGCACGTTGTTAACAAATGAGAGTTAAACATAAAAAGTGAAAAAGAAAGAAATGATTTAGTAAAAGTTAAATTTCCGCAGATTATTTAGACACACAAAAAGCAGCGGCAAGCTAATCAGGTTTTCATTAGTTGCAGCACTTGAAATGAATCATAATTATTAGTTATTATATATCAAAAACAATCAGTGGGAAGTTTTGATACTATTTTTGAGACTTCAGGCCAGGCTTCAGCTAACATCCAATCAAAAATACAGTCTAAACAGAGACCCGCGTCAGAACCAGATATGTCTTACTGGACTCATCAAAACCAATCCAAACAACTTGGTCATGAGAAAAAAAAGAAGAAAGAATTGCTCAGATATTCCATATAACTTTGTGCCATGAGGTTTAGGCACCAATGCATTATGACTTATTTGTTAGCTACATACCTGGTGCTAATATGATTAGCAAATACTTAGTTAACCACACATTATTACAAGTAATTATAAACATTTGTGTGCACACACACAGCTATGCAGTCACTGAATCTTTGTACAACATAGTGTTAACTGAAGTGGCCAAAACATAAATATTCAGTCACAGCCAGTAGTCTAGCCACTTTAGGCTTGTATTTCACAGGGTACACAGCATTAATGTTTAATACACCTGCATGGTTATGACTGATCTGTGTCCTGTCTTTTGTATTTTAGTGTTTTTAAACATTCCTGTTTTATTTACAACAGTAATTCATTGTTTGTAGAATTAGTACATCATGCCTTCTCTAACCATGATGTTTTAGAAGCATTTCTGCTTTACTTGTCTTTGTTTGGGCTCCCCGAATGCTCCTAAGGCTAAAGCAGCAAGTGACAACAACCATCTTTCAACCAGTGTACAACCTGATGCACCTCATTTCTATCTACCTTCCACTGGTGTAGGGGTAGACAGCCACTGTCAGGGCAGTGAGGAAGTAGTCAAAGGAGGCCAAGGCAGCCCTGTAGAACTGTCTGGATACTACAGCCTGGGTCAGCAAAGACATCAAAGCCCTCCTGAAAGACATCAAAGCTCTCCTCTCTGAACTTAAAAGAGGGAAGGGACAGCTACTGGAGAAAGCTGGAGCAAATGCTACAGCAGAACATTTTTTTTTTTTTTCAACACCAGGGATGTGTGGAAGGGCATGAAGACAGTCACAGGGAAGTGGAGTATATATGGAGTCCAGCAGTCAAGGGACTAATGGAGGTGTTGAGAAGGCTAATGAGTTTAACCTGTTTTTAAGTTTGACAATAGGCTTCAACCCAATGTCTCTTCCAGCTCCAGCATGACCCTCGTGTCACCCAATGTTCCTTCAGCTTCCTCCATTAGTATCTTACCTCTCTCCTTCTCTCGCTGCCTCCACCCTCTCCTGCCGATCACAACACTGATACCCATAGATCATCCATCAACATCAGCAGGACCAAGTGAGGAGAGAACTATGCAGACTCCATCCCGCCAAGGCACCAGGCCCAGATGGCATAAGACCACAGAAGACCAAGTTCCGCACACCTCAGCTATGTGGAGCACTGCAGAGGATCTTTAACTTCTTCCTCTGTATGCTTCACCATGCCTACAAGATTGGAGTGGATGATCTACCATCGTCTACTTGCTGCACCATGCCTAATGCCACCTAGACCAAGAGGCTCCCTAAGGATCTTTGATTTCTTCAGTGCCTTCAACACCATTCAGTCAGCCTGGCTGAGGAGTTAGCGGTCTGGTATGCTGGTTCATGCTGATTTGGATTTTGGACTATATGATTAATAAGCCACAGTATGTGCAGCTACAGGGATGTGACATAGTTCAGTTACGTATTTGATCTCTTCAGGGAACTGTCACTGTTCATCTTTACCCTGCACATCCAACTTCAAGTACAACATAGAGGTTTCTTATCTGCAGAAATTCTCAACAATAGTGAATATGTAATGAATGAGGCATGAGGACCGCAGTGGACAGTTTTGTTGACTGGTGTGAGCTGAATGACCTGCAGCTCAACTTCATCAAGACCACAGAGCTGGTGGTGAACCCGAGAAGATCACGGCCTCTTGACATCCCATGTTCACCAGGGGGCGTGGAAAGGAGATGGTTTAGGACTACAATTACCCCGGTGGGCACATGGATAATTAGCTGGACTGGTCACAGAAAATCCTTCCTCCCCACTGCCATAAGACTCTATAACTCCTCCCTCTGTCACACATAAAATAATCTGTGCAATAACGATAACAATCGTTATCATTACATGCAATAATAAACTAGGTATAGACTAGCAGACAACTGCAGCAGTAATTTTATATATACCTCTCCTACTAATCGTAGAATTGTGTGTATATAGCATACTGTAGATTATTTTTTGTTTATATTATGTTTTACTCTGATCTTGTTTTCGTGACTCTGTGTGACTTTACAGTTGAAGCATAAGCATTTTTCCCCGGGATCAGTGACATTTTCTGAAAATATTTTTTCTTTTCCCAGTTTGAAGGGATTTTTGGAAATCATTCATCAGCTATAATTTCAGGATTTTAACAGGGCCTATTGGTTAATGGTCAGTTTACTGCCCCTATCTGCCACCATATCCCCAGGGAGTCATATACTTCAAGTTCAAATTCAGCTTTGGTTGGTAGTCTGTTTTCGCTGTGTTGTTTTACTTTGATTAAGAGCATTGACTGGAGTTTAAGTGCAGCTTTACCCCTGTGTTCAGTTGACTTCACAATAATATTAACCATGTACCTCAAATACTTAAATTAATGCGAGCTTTGAACAGTTATTTAGACAGCAAAGCTAAAAGCTGGGAGCCCATAACCAGAGTCCTTTAAAATAATTTTCACAATGTACATTTAAAAATACATTTCCCACGATCCATCCTGATTGGCTCTACTTCCTGTAAACAGTGGCTTTCAAAAAGGTATTTGGAGAAAAGGCAGTGAATGCTTGCTATCCTCAGAATTCATGTATAGGTATGTCATGCTCTATTAAGGATCCTCCACATTCTTTAGAAGATGGACAACATTCGTCACATATGCAGCCAGAAACGTGACCTTCAATGGTTATAACCCTGTGAATGAAAGGTATGGCATCCAATCTCAACACTGGAATTGTTGGGAAATGTTGGCGCTTCAGGTTTTCATGCCCTTGAGAGATTAATATAAAATGGCCAGTCCACTATCCTTGTGGTATAGAGGTCTGTGAGTGGCATAATACATTTAAGACTGATGAACTCTGATATACTGTACTGTGGATGACCTGGACTCGAAGGAGCTCACAGAGATCTCTGTGCCATCTTCCTCCTCCTCTTTGACTTCCCTCTCCTCGGAGGAGCCGGTGTACTCTTGCAGGAATCCCAGCATTGGAGCTGCATGTTGGGGAAGAGAAGATTCGGGTTGGGAGGTGGATGCACCGGTAATTTGGGGGTCGAGTGGGCTCATGTGGGTCTGCTCTGGTACCTTGGACAAAATCCTCTCAATGGACTTGTAGTATGGCCAGTCGGGTGTTCCGGTGCTACCAGTGGCTGTGTATTTCAGTTTCCTGTACAGTTAAGTAAATATGTTATCAGACATTATGAAACATCTGAAGCTATTGAAAAAAAATGTGTTACTATGGAATGCATGTGAATAATGTCAGGGATTAAATTAGTGAGCTTGAGTTGCTTTAAAATGTAACGACAATTTCTCGTAAAATTGTAGGTGTCTTTGTATCTCTCAGTCGACGCATAAGACATTTACTTTGGGTCAATTAAATTAAAATAAATTATGATGGAGAAAAAAAGATGTTGGATATTTGGTTAAAACTGATGAATGTTAAGCTCTTTTCCACAAATATACAGCAGTTTTAAGCAAGCTTTGGGAAATAAGAGACAAATGTGTCAATGGATTTTAACTCCAATCCTAAAAAAATGAATGGGTTAGTTTAAAAGAAGATTAAAAGTCACCCTTACACTTGCCTGTACTGGAATGTCATGTTGGTGATCTTCATCTTAATCTCCTCCCTGTGACGGTGCTCGCCTGTAAGTTCGTAGAGTCGTTTGGCCATTGTTTCGTAGATCTTAGCGTTGCGTTTAGCCTTCTTGAGCTCGGTGACATACTCCTCCCAAATGTACAGAAGCCCTTTCATTTCTGAATCTGTCCAGTTACGAGCCCGTCTGTGCTTTTCATTTGAGCCTGGCACTATATAACTGAAACAGTCCTCCGCAGACATTTTGCAAATCTCTCAGGTTTGTTGTACCAACAGATTTGCTGCTGTTTTCTTTCAGAGCAGTGAGCTTTTAGAAAGCCTTTCTTCCTCTGCTCTCTCTTTATAGCCTCCTCAAGCTTGTGCTTGTGTTGTGAGGCAGGCCACACGTTCTGCCCTTCCCCCTCTAACTCAGTTAAGAGGCATCAAAATGGGGCCTGGAGGGCTGGAGCAATCAGCTTTAAAAGCTTTTAAAGAGGGAAGTTCGTCACTATGATGTCAAGTTGCCTTGGCAACAGCCTGCCAAGCCCCTCCCCTTTCAGGCACCCCACCCCATCACGCTTCCATTCCCCACTGTCTCTCTCTCTCGGATCTGTAACAAAAAGCTTTTAGCAGAAAGCTAATGAAGTGGGTCGGGCAGCCAGGAAATCTGCATGTGAAATGTGACTCCTGAGTGTTGGGGGGCAGAGGGGATGGGCTGGGGGAGGTGGGGGAGCTGCAGGCGGTGGAATGAGCTGTTGTCTTGGAAACGCGCCTTGCTCTGGGCAATGGAAGCCAAACCTTAATGTGTTTAAAAGCTTTTAATGGAGGTTAGAGCACAGAGTTCCTCGTCTGCCGCTTACAGAACGAGGCCGGCATTCACAGTTAGTGCACTGCAACCAGAGAGACTATCTACAGAAATATCTAAAAGCAAATGCTGCCTTATTTTTGCAGCATTAGATAGAAAGGTGGAGTGGCTCTAATGTTAGCAAATGTGGATTTAAAAAACAGCATGACTGTTCAAGCTGCAGCCTTCTGATTGAGCTTTTAAAAGCTTGCTGCCTTGGTTCTTAACCATGTGGACACTGCAAGCATTGTCTGGGTATCCCCCCCCCGCACCCTCCCCACCCTCTCCCTTTCCTACCCCTTTCCCCTCCTCTGAAACATTTGCAAGAATAGACCCCCCATCATACCTTCAGTGTTTCGGATTACAACCACATTTACACATGGAGACTATTTGTGGTCTGAAGATAGTAATGCCACTGGGCGGTCTTAGGAACAGATATTTAAGATATTACAGGCACATGGTGGTCTTGAGACGCCTACCTGCATAGAGTACTCCCTGACAAAAATGTACATGTGCAATTATTGGCCTCTTAGTTAAGCGCATTGTGTCCTTTGGCCCCATCTGACCAGTAATAGTAATCCAGCCACTTACTGCCAAGGACTTGCTGCCAACAATGCTGCTAATTTCCAATTCTAAAATGTACATTGTAATAAGGCAGTAATGATAGATTATATTGTTCAATAATCTACTCATTCTTGGTGTTTAATTAAGTAATCAGTTAAGTTTTAAAAAATACCAAACAATAAAAATGGGCCCCACTGAACAAACTATGCAGAGCCCTTTAAGAATTCCAAAATATTTGTTGTAATTCTTTATTTTAAAGTGTTAATGCACATAATAGCATGTAGTCATATAGAATCAAAATAATGACAGCTCACTGGAACTGCTGAAAATTGTTTTATTGCTAGAAGGTATCAGGTTGGTACTGATATATGTTACGTTTTATATATATATATATATATATATAAAACACAAAAGTTAACTAGTTGACTACAGAGGCACGAGTCAATGCCCCCTGACAGAAGTTAAGTAGTCCTGTTTTTTTTCTCCCTCTGTCCTCTCTTGTGTACGCAATGCAATCTCTGCCTCTGATTGGCTTACCAATTATTATGGTCCCTTCATAAAAGGGGCAGTACCGTTGGCGCTTAGGGAATCTAAACACAAGACCACAACAAGACCAGAGACAGGCAGCAGAGAACACAGACACACATCACATATTTGGAAATACTTCACTCTAGACACACAAACAGCACGCAGGGAGTCGTCCTGCCGCAGCTTAAACTGTTCCCACTCGCACTTAGATTTACCAGAAAATTCAAGGTATAAGCCTTTGTTTTGTTTTATTGTCATGCTGGCTGTTAATGTTACAGAGAACTTTAATAACAGTTGCTCAATGTTGGACGCCTGTGTTCCTCCGTTATCAAATGACTAGCCGACTCAACTTAAGACTTTGCTGGCTGACTGGAGCCGTTAATGCCCTAACATATTTACTGTGTGCTTTGGGTCATTTTCATGTCAGAAGGTGAACCTTCTTCCCATTGACAACTTTTTGCAGAGGGTAGCAGGTTTTCCCCAAGAATCTGACATCAGTTCCTGCAGCAGAGAATCACCCCACATGCTACCACCTCTATACTTTACTGTGGTTATGGTGTTCTTTGGGCGGTGAGCTGTGCTGGCTTTACGCTATATGTATCGTTTAGTGTTGAGGTTAAATAGTTAGATTTTGGTCTCGTCTGACCATAACACCTCTTTCCATTTGGCTTCAGAATCGTTATGGTGCATTTGGTCAAAGTTCAATAGAGACTCAATCTGGCCTTTCCTGATGTGAGAGCAGCTGTTGGCCTAGTGGCTAGGGCGTTGGCCCTGTGACCAAAATTTGTGGGTTCAAATCCCATGACTACTAGTGGCACCCCTGAGGTACCCTTGAGCAAGGAACTGCCCCACACACTATAATAGTGTTCATGCACACAATAACCACTCTTTTATACATTCTCATTACTGCTTTAATGTTGCTATGGGCCTTTCTTTGCTCTTGCATTTAGTTTGGAGGTACGGCCAGGGAGGCTCCTAGTCCTACCAAACACTTTCCACTTCTTAAATCATTCTTAATTAAAAAAAAAAAACTTTACTGTGCTCCAAGGGATTGATGAAGCCTTTGAACATTTCTTTATGTATTTCGAGTGTTTGTTCACTTTTTTCCTTAGACCTTTTGACAGTGCCACCTGGAGTTGATTTGATTTTTTTTGCTTTCACTTGCACTATCAAGCACTGGGATACTCCAGGGTTATCTGTACTTTAAGTTGAACTATTTAAAACAATTACAACTGATCAAGTGTTTGGTCTTACGACAGTTTTATGTCACTCTGGATAAGAGTGTCTGCCAATTGCTGTAATTGTAAATGAGTTGCAGCTGACTACATTTACAACAGAGTGTTTGCTTTATTTTTTTTTTCTTCTAAACTTCACCTACATCTTTACTTGCATGCCATAAGTTGCATTGTGAACATACAGTCTTCATTTCAGGCTGCACTCAACAAAATGTGAATATTTTGAAGAGGTTGATACCTTTCCATATCCACTGCAGATCAGTACGTATGTGTGTAGTGAGGCTGAGGTCCAGTGGAGGGGCTGTTAAAAGGTATTAGCAGTGGAACAGCTCTGGAGTCAAATCTGTTTTGCAGCCTGATCATGCAGGCAGACGGAGCTCTGCAGCACTTGCCAGATGGTACTGTTGATGTTGATGGAATAGTGACCACTCAGTTGATTAGAGATGAGAACGAAGTTGTTATTCTGGCCCCATCACTCTTAAAGTTGACACATTCTTTTAAGAGAGTAGTGTTTACAAAACTAAGAGGGAGAATAGGAGGCTCAGCACACAGCCCTGTGGCATTCTACTGTTTATTGTTCTGGGTATTGTTGTCTACTGGTAAGAAAGTCCAGAACCCACTTTACTGTTCAAGGTTTTAATTTACACTTTGGAATTTTGTAGGGGTGTGACGAGATCAGATCTGTCTCGCGAGATGCGTTTGGTCTCGCGAAACCGTGACGATATTTTTGCGTTACTAAAAGCTGCGGCTGTGAAGAAATTCAGTTCGCATGAAAGGGTCAACATTTCTTGACCAAAACACAACAACGCTGTTTATAGGTCAATACCTCATTACCAAGGTCTGAGCTCTTTTTCCAGGCTTAAGAAAATGTTGGTAATTGTTTTGCACACCACTACTTTTTTAAAACACCACTACTTTGATAGTTACACCAATTATGCACATAAAGGGATATTTGTGTTTATTATTTATACTATTTAATTTTACTGTGCAATTAATTGCCTGTCAGTTTGTGGTAAAATATTTTGCAGTGTTTTCATGTTATTACTGCATATCATTCATCAAA
>JBBPDH010000011.1:13427543-13444150 GCA_037974565.1 Clupeocharax schoutedeni | reverse complement strand
GCGGGACTTTAGTTAGGCTTTGTCCTTTAATTCAAGTTATTTAAAGCTACGTTTTTGTCTTAAGACAGAGATTCTTTAAAATTTGAAGAGGTTATGCACTTTCTTTTCAAAAGTTTTTAAAAATGTAACAGCATTGGGGAAAAAACAAATAAACAAAGCCTTCTGTGTAAAATTGATGACTGTGTTCATTATATATTATATATTGGGTTGACATAGAATTGCGATTAATTGCGATTCATTTTTTCCAGATTTGCGATTAACTAGTTAATTTTAATGAATCGCGTTACAGCCCTAGTAAAAACACTCTGAATGGTCATCACATCACAGCAGCTGAATTGTGTCGAATTTCTCACAGAGGAAGTTGATGTGGTTTATGATGATTTGGGTTATACAGTATGTATGAACTTCTATTGCTTGTTGCTGCATTAGCCTTCTAGTTCCAAACCTAAACTAAATAAACATTTCATTAAGACTTATAGTGTGATATTTGTTTAGATCATTTACTAGATGTAAGGATGCTTGTAGTTTTAAGACTGTATGTCTAAAGCGGTCCTCTATTTATGCTCTAGGTCACAGGTGTTGAACTCTGGTCCTGGAGGGTCCAACATGATTTGGTGATTTCCCTGCTCAGAAACACCTGCTTCCGTTTGCCAGTTAATTGCCAGGTTTAGTGAATGTGTTAGAGTAGAAGAAACCTCAAACTGTGCAGGACATCGGCCCTCCAGGCACGGAGTTTGAACACCACTGTTCTAGGTAATGTGGCAAAAATACATCATGGCACCAAGATATTCTCACAAAAACAATATGTCTGAATAACAAGTTCAAAAAAAGAACCAGCAGAAAAATGTTTAATAATTAAACTATTTAAGGACCAATTAAGCTGCGTTTGTAATGAAACATTTTGTCAGTGGTCATGATGAGAAAATGAGTAAAACTACCAAGCTCACAGTCAGGACCACACAGAATTAAGTGAACTTTCAGTAAACTTCAGTTCCTGTGGGACTGATCAGTATGCCATGGTGAGTGTGTGTTTGCTTGTTGGCTTGTCTGAGAAGTCGTCTAGGGTTCTTTCCTAAACCTCTATTAACAATACTCCTCTTTGCAGATCCAGCCTGAAGCTGAGGCGTTCCAACGTCTGAGACAGGCTTTTGTCTCGAAAGGCCAGCGTCTGTGTCTGGCTCACACACACACACACGCGCGCACATACACACACACAAAACACACACTTGCCCAATGAACCCAACTCTTCCAGCAGCACCACCTTCAAGTCCCAAACTCCCCCATTTCGTCTTCATCCTTACCCCCTCGTCCCCCCACATACTTTAACTGCATTGTATTGCAAATACAAATAAAGCTGCCGACCGCCAACAAAGGTTGCTGTGGATACGCTCGCTGCACACACACATACGTACTGTCACACATTCTCGCACAATGAGGCTGAAGGGGCCCCGAAGAATGAGCAGAGCCTGGGAACTGTGGAAAAAGAGAACCACAGCAGAGTGAGAGAAGAGGGATTCTAATGAATGAGTGACCTGTTGACATTGATGGAAGACTCCAAGCTCCAATCTAGAACACTTCCTTTAATTTCCTTTTCTTCCAGCTCTCCATGCTGAACACAGCACTATAGAGGATGGACCAATTTACTTTAAATAAAATGCAAAAACTATGTTTTCTGCTGCCTGTCTTTCTTTCAGAAAGAAAGACAGGCAAAATATATATAATCTTGCACTTTTATTTCTTCTGTGCCTCACATCCATCTAGCCATGCTCTGTTAACAAAAGCATTCAACTGTAGCTACTGTTGCTGGATTGATGAAGCTTCATGTGTTGACAAAACGTCTATTCCGACTAATGAGAAATTGGTGTAGTAAAATACTTAAGTTTGGGCTTCATCAATTTCAAACAATATGAGAAAGGAGACCCCCTTAATATAGATCAGGCGTGGTGACATCCAGGCTCAGCAAAGTGTTCAACAACTTCAGGGTTTTAGTCACCCAAATTAACCCTGATGTCTCCACCACTACTTACTGTAGCTTGGCTAAAAGGTTGCCTGCCAACATTTTCCCAGCTGCCTTTACCTTATATGAACGTTACACGTAACAAAAAATATAAATGATTCAGACTGCAGCTACTTGGTGAAAACAAGTAAATAAAAAGACAAATAAAATATTAGCTAGCCAATAACATTAAAAGTACTGAAACTAATTAAGTTTGTATTTACCATATCAGATTCGTATTAGATTGAAAAGCTATGAAAAAACATGTATTGGCAAAGCATGGATAGGTCAATTGAGGTCACACTTGATGACAATAATTGCTTGCTAAGGAGAATCTTCATACTAGCTCTGTTAAGAACAAAATCTTCGACCCAAATAGCTGCTTTGTAAAGAAAGCCAGAGGCTACTTGTTATTTAATAGGGATCATAGGGACAAAACTTCCTTCCGTGGATGCACAGCACTGTCGAAAAAGAGCAGGGGGAATTGCCAGCTCACTCTCTGCTCAGACGCAAAAACTGCACATACAATCTGAGACACAACTGAGCGGACAGCAGCATCAGAACAAGGTTCTTCAACAGCTTCTTCCTCGCCACAGTAAGACTGATGGCAAAACAAAAACATTGAACACTTAAAATAACACCACACTGCCTCACCTCACTTGCCATGTACAATGTGATAAATCATTGCCTGTTTAACGTAATATGCTAACTAAAGCAGTTAGATTTGTGAAACAGGTGCAATATCAGGAACAACATTCTAAATGTGCAATACTATACGTGTGCAATATCTGCAATGCTATTTGGATTCCTCTCGGCGAGTACTTGTATTTAAAAAAACTATTAAAAAAAATAAAGCCATTTCTGCTTGTGTAGATACTACCATCTTCTTTGTGCAGTGTTTTTATATGGCATATACTATTAGTAGGTTGCTGTATTCTCTGCTTTATTTTTTGTCTTTTCAACCTCTTATAAAAATGTAACTTGACTTGGAGAGCTTTGCACAAGAATTCCAATGACTGTTGGTCTTATGTGCAAATGACAAATAAAAATCTTGAACCTTGAATCTTTAACTAGCTAAGTAACACCACCATGATATTTAAAGTTCACATAATATAACATATGCACTGCTGTACTGCCCAGTGCTACGTTTAAGAATCTCGCAGCTGTCCTGGTGCACTTCAAATTCATATTCACAATACTTAACAAAAGAAAAGCCTGAAAACTTATATCCCTGGGCCACTTCAACACTTCAGTAATGGGGCTGCCACATAAGAAAAAACATGGTGCGACTCAGTGGCGGCCGTTGTTGTCAGGGAAACTCACCCGGAGGCGATGAGCGCCCGCGATTGTGCCATGGCGATCCTCTGGAGGGCGGGGCGGCTGAGGCCTGCCAGGCTGGAGCGTGGGGGAAGTGGGGCAGCACAGGCTGCTGATGCCACAGGGCCAAGGACCCGGGCTGAGGGGGTGGGGGCACAGGTGGTTGAAGTTGAAATTAGGGCATTTGAGGATGTGGGCTGGGCAGCACTAGGTGCTGAGGTGGTGTGTGGAGCGGCGGATGGAGGAGGGGGAGGGGGAACAGTGGGGGGAGGAGGTCGTGAGGAGGAGAGGGACAAGGTGGCCGTGGCTGAGCTCAGGAGGGAGAGGGAGTGTCCGAATCCAACGCCACTGCCGGCGCCTGAGGTGGAGTTTCTGTGTGGTGAGAGCACGCGGGACAGGGACGGAGGGTGAGGGAGAGTGAGAGAGTATGAGTAGTTTCTTGGGGCAGCTTTAGGGCTAGGGGGCTTGGGCAGAGACGGAGGTTTTCGACCCAAAGTCTGTGCCGCCATGCTTGTGGTCTTGACACCCAAAACCAGCATGCATTGCTGACAAGAGCACGGCTGTCCTAGGGAGGTTATGGCACTAGCAGGAAGAGCGCCGCTAGGATAAGCACTTCCATTTCCTCCAGTAAGCCCAGACACCCCCACTCCCAGATGTCCCCCACTCCCGTTGGATGTCCAGGCATGTGGTTTGGGCAAGGGGCCTGAAACCAGTGGATATGCCAAGTCTGAGCGTCTCTGAACACGGCGGCGGCGCTGCGTCTGCCGGTTGATCTGGGTCATGCTCTGCAGGTCAATGAGGTAGCAGAAGCCTAGTGGTGTCAGGTCCAGCCAGGGCTGCTGCCGATCACGTGCTGCCTGAATGGCGATGCCCACCTCAGTGTCATATGGTGTCCATGAGCCAGAGTCATTCTCCCACTCCCACACCCAGCCCTGTCCAGGAGCAGAGCGCGGGTCATAGAAACTCCGCCGGACTGGCCGTAAAGTACCTGCAAAAAAGTGAGAAGCACAGGTGAAAAAAGCAATAGCAAGATTATTGTTAATTAAATATCCAAAATGATTATTCACCAACACAGCAAAACCAAGCAATTTTAGATCATGTATTAAGTTTAGTCTGAGACTGAACTGCAACATCAATGGGTCTTTTTAATTTGTATACAAGTGTACTTAAAGTATAGAAATCACAACCATAATCTGCTTCAGACATAAATAGAGGATATTAGTGGAATTCCATATCTGTTACAAATTCCACTGAGAACATATAAATCACCACATGACCAACAATTTATTAAAAAAAGGGACAGTGCACAAAATGCAACAGAACTGGTATTCATCCAACCCCTAACCCCGCCTATGACCTCACTCTGCTGCTATTCGTATCTCTCCTCCTCCCTCATGTTTTTTTGGAGTAATGGGTCGTCGCCCTCCGTCGGCCTTCTTCTCAGAGCCCCTCCAGCTTCCCATGTGGGCCACTCAGCCTTCACAATAGTCTTTGTCAGTCAGCGAAGAGTGATTGAGTCTCTCAAAAATCTTTGCAGTCTCTCCCTTTGTTTTGGTTGAACTTCACTCTGTGATTACACCTCCGATGTATTCAGTTTCTCACTGAAAGAAATGCCCTTATAGCACTGATGAGGGTTAATCTGTCTGGATATTAGGAGAAAATTCTATGAAACTTTCTTGTATTCCATGCTCAATTATTTCTGATGTCAAAACTGGATAGAGAACAAGCAATGGCAAATAAAATATGGTGCTAAAGTTCACTGAGCTGGTCTTTTGTACTCAACAAAACTAAAAGGCTTCAATCAAAGTCATGACAAAGGTACAGCATTCTTTTCTGCAATTTTTGTGTTCATGTTTAACACCCAAATGAATTAATATTAACATGCATCTGCCATGCCCAGAAATTCATCTAAATCACACAAGTCACTGATCTGTCTTACTCAGAGGAGAAATCTTGGAGATCCCCAGAATAGATATAGCACATCATCTTTAGGTAAAATGGCATCTATATTGTTCCAGAACCCCTGTCTAGGTGTGGTCCCTCTCAATCATTCAGAGCTATGGAGCTTAAGGATCTCCTGCTTTTAAAAGGCAAAATATAGTGCTTTTAACACCACATGCGAATTGCATCCTGGCTTCAGATATACACAATATAGCAAAAGTATTGGGGCACCATAACACCAACAGCAATTTCACTGACATTGCATTCAAATACATAGACTTTAATATGGCCTTCTGTTTGCAGCTATAACAGCTTCCACTCTTCTGCAAAGGCTTTCAACAAGATTTTGGAGTGTTTCTGATGGACTTTGTGCCCATTCATTCATTTTCTAGAGCACTGAGGAGTTCAGGCACAGATGGAAGGCCTGGCTTGGAATACCTGTTCCAGTTCATCAAGGTGTTGGATGAGGCCGAGTTCAGGGTTCTTGCTTTGTGCACTCAGGCACAATTATTCTAATATAGAAAAGGGCCGTCCACAAAGTTGAAAGCATGGCGTTGTTCAAAATAGCTTGGTACACGGAAGCATCAAGGATGCCCTTCACAGAAAGCAAGGGGCACCTGAATTCAGTGATCAAGATCAAGTTTATCCTAATGCTATTGTCTAAGTAGTGTATGTAATAACATGCATCCAACTACATAGGACTCCACAGTGGCTTTTTAAAGCGATGTCCATCTTACCGGTGTCTTGGCGAAACTGGTGCATGGACTGCAGATCGATGATGTACGGCGATAGTCTGGAGTCGACTTGGCCCAGGACCACGCTGCCGGCGCCCCGGGGGTCGCTGCGTATCACAGCCTCGATGTGGTGAGACACTGCCGGGCTGTAGGGCCGCCAGCGCCCGTGCTCGTTCAGCCATTCCCACACAACCACCGCCGAGGCCAGCAACATTGCACACCTGCGATAAATAGAAAGCAACGTCAAGGACTGTACTTTGTGATACCATATGCACACATAACCACCCCCCCAAAAAAACACCTATAACGTTATTAATTCGGCTGCAGCCCAAACCACTTTCCCCACATTCACTACAACGTTACATTTTGACAACGGAGTCGTCCCTCCAGTCCAGAAGCCAACAACTCCCCACACAACTGGACATGCTTTCAAGCTACACTGCTCAAAGTAACATAGCCAGAAGGTTCACATATGTATCCAGCTAACATAATGTTTTCAGAAATCCGTATAAAAGGCTGTGCATCTGTTTTCTAAGCTTTGGCATCTTTAACTACCCGTGGCTGCCTGGCTAGTTAGCTAGCTAGCTAACAAAGCATCCGATACGAAAGAAGACATTTTGAGAATAAAACGAGCGTTGTTGCATTCATTAAGACACCTTATAACTACATTATATGCTGTGCTTCAGAAAACGAAAAGCGGACAATAAAGCCATATTTGTCGTTTATGTACGAGTTAACGTTACTGCGTGAAAAACCTGCAACTAGCTAGGCAGTCAGGTTAGCTCTCAGCGTATGTCTAGGAAGGATGACTGTTTCAGGTGAACATAAAAGGCACCGAGCTAGAAAATAGAGATATAACTTACCGGGAAACAGACTTTTTTCCTTTAGCACTCAAATATCTGAAGGCCAGGGTATATCCCTCAGCAGGGACATTTTATTTGGCCGTTTGGGGAAAGCTGCGCCTCCAGTGAAATCAAGTTACTGAAGTGTTTTCATTAAATCCTCCAGCGAAGTTGACATGGCAACCAAGATCCCAAATAACGCCCCATATCTCGCCATCTCCCAAACTGGTGTCTTTCTAATGCCTAAATGTGACACTTTCTGTCTACATATTGTATTTTGGCATGATGGTGAGGATCTCCTGCTTGTTTTCGTGTGTTTCTTCCGTTTCCCCGCCCCGGCCACGACAAAGGGGGCCAATCACGCTACACTCTCTCTCTCTCCCGCAGCCTCCGCCCGCCTTCCAGCCTCACCGGCTTTGAGCAGAACACCAGCTTCACGAAGTTAAAACAAGACAATGTTTAATATATGAGCCACTGTCACATTCGAGATATGTGGTTATAACGCATAGCACAGTTATGTTTCAAAATGTACTGCTGTTTCATACCAACAAGGATTTTTTTTTCTATTTTCTCAAAAAGGGTCGTGGAGATGCCGGGGATTGAACCCGGGACCTCATACATGCGAAGCATGCGCTCTACCACTGAGCTACATCCCCAGCGGTCAATCTACTCACCTCTGTGTTATATGAACAGTCCAATCTGTTATATCAGTCGTTTTATATGTATATTCAATTAAATTTTTGTTTGTATGTGGCTTGTTACAATCAGTGTTACAACAAAGCAGTTTTACGGATTCCAGGTCCGAGCCCATAGTAAATCAAAAGAGGAGATGAAAAACTCCTTACATCTGAAAAGAGAGGGAAGAGAGCCAAAAGAGATAGAGGAAGAACAGAGAGAGAGGACGAGAGGGAGGGGACCGAAAGACAGAAAAATGAGAGCGATAGAAAAGAAATAGAGAGAGGAAGAGAGAGAGGGAGAAACAAGAGCGTATATATGGAGACTATCACTGTTGGACAGACTAGACAACAGAGTTGATGCAGTTTAGGATTAGTAGATGTAATTTTTGTTGGAGTGACTATTTAGTCTATATTTTCAAGGTATGTTTTTTACGTGTCTAAAAACCCACTCAAAGGTAACAAAAGTACACGTCGAGTTTCTAACATTTAGCCTTTAATTATTTGGATGGCGACAGCTGTTCTGTGATGCTGTTTTTATATTTATCCTAAGTAGGCTATTTAAATACATGTGTTTAAAATCACGAAAGTAAATTCATATTACTTAACATGGACTATGTAAAATGGGAGGCCCCTTAGAGTTGTGATGTATGCTAATGCTAATCTGAGCCCTGAGAAAGTATCTTACTTTCCTTCTTCTTAGTGCTGCACAAAACATCCAAACATGGTTCACCACTTCTAAATGAGCAAATACAGGTACACAAAACCACTTTTTACACGCTGCACACTATCACATACACCCAACAATAGCCATCTAAACTTTTTGTTCTGATGGTTGAGATTTTTGTATACAGCCTAGAGTTGGCAACTCAGCATATTTAAAACAAATTCAGCTTAACTTTAAACAGTGCATCAGCTGCTCCTACACCATACCTGTCTATCTCACAAGATCAAGTGAATACAGATAAAGTAGCTGGACATTTCTGTTAAAAATGTAAACTTATTCTTTTACTATGTTGATCCTGAAACCTTAGGCCTGCAAGGCCGTATATCCTATCTTGTTGCTCCAGCTATGTTGGCCTGTACTGAAACTGAACTTGTAATTTTTCGAGCGCTTTAGTGTTGTAACGGGTTGGTACCCGTCCAGCAGTGAGAGTCATTTTATTTCAAAATCAGTATCAGAAAACATTGCTTAAGGAATTGCTTAAGTTTGTGTTCTTTCTGTCAAGGTAGGCAGCTAACTTCTCTTAACCCTCCTGTTATGTTGCGGGTCAAATTGACCCATTTAAAATTTTAAAAAATCTAAAAAACATAGGTAAAAGTATTTTTTCAGTATGAAACTTCTTATGCTTGGCTTAATAAGGATAATCAACATATAAAATGAAAATGGTTCATCTCACATATGTGTAACCCTCCTACCCCCGCATGTTTTTTAATTACATAGATGCTGTAAAAAAGCTTTAAAAGGGATTTTTCATGAAAAAAGTGAATTATCCTCATTGAAACATGATCTGTGAGAGGTAAAGAACACCATTACACAAAATATTGATTGAAATGGTTAGTAATGGAGTTTATAATGAGGTATTAACAATGTTTATTGCGATTTTTTGGTTTCTGACACTTTTGGATAATTAAACATGCTCCGGGAACATTACTTGTGTTCCTGAGAAATGAACATAACAGGAGGGTTAAGAGCAAACTGCACCCAGAAGCTTATTAACGGGTACTGGGGTGATTTACCAGCATTTCTAGCCAGTGGACAAAAGCCCTTCATCAATAGCAAAGATAAACAAACAGTCTACTGTTCTATCTGCATTTATTGAGAAGAAAATGTACAGATCATAAAAATAGTCTTGTGCTTTGGTTGCCTGGACCAGGACTAAGCCTAGTCCAGGACTACACAGCATTCTTAAAGTAGACAAAAGTAGTCAAAAGCTATAGTCCAGGACTAGGCTTAATCCATGTCTTGGAAACCCACTCTATTATTTTGCTGCTGTGAAAGTAAGCATATACAAAAGCATTACAAAAGGTATAGATAAAAATGTAACTTTTCATGGACTTCAGAAAAGCAGAACCGTGTTAAGAACACATTAAGAAGGCTTTTCTAACATCAAGAACATCATTCCAAGCAAAGGATCTTGGGTTCTAGAGTTATAGGTCTCACACATCTATTGATATATCTATATTTGTATAATTGTATAAACATATATACTCCTATTTCTTTTTTTTTTCACAAAGCTGTCACACTACTCTCATCCGTCTTCTCCTCAGACCAAATAGCACTGCCAGAGAACGGCTTGATGTTTACAAGCAAGCCTACTCTCTCCTCATCCTTCTCCCCTTCCTCTTCTTTATGTTCGTTTTCTTTTTCTTCATTTTCATCCTTTGTCTCTTCTTTCTGTTCTTCTTTTATCTTCTGCTCCTCTGTGCTGTTATTCTGCTTCACTCTCTCTCTTAGGTCAACACTGGAGTAGTCATCTGATGAGTCGTCCTTAGCTTCCTCTTCATCCCGGTCTGTGTTGGTCTCATTTTGACCTTCACTGTCTCCCTCTTCTTCTCCCTCTTCTTCTTCTTCATCTTCGCCTCTGTTCATCTCCTCATCACCACCTAGGGCTTCCTCATCGCGGCTTTGAGGCCTTATGCGCTCAACGAACCCATTCACGGCTTCAATCCCTTGTATCACGCGATCACGAAGGCCTCCCTCTTTGTAGACGAAGCGCTGGACAGTGTACTGACCATTTGTATCACGGTTCAGCCGCTTGTAGAGATAGATGAGGACCAGAACAAGGATGATCCAGAAGAACAAGAGAGCCAGTATTAATGGAGTGCTGCTAGGTTCATTATTATCAGACATCGTCACTGAGGAAGAGACAGTGAGAGGTAAGTCATAATTATATAGTCAATATGTCCCTAATAGCAAGCAAACACCAAGCAAATTGTGCCCAAAGTTTCTGGAGAATTTAGTTGAAATTGTTATTTACTTAAAATGGACTTTCCTGTCCAACATGTCACAAACTTTTACTATTGCTTTTACTCTTACAGCTAGGAGACATTTTCAGTTCCAAGTCATTCCATCACAGTGCTCTTACAACAAGAATACCTAGAACACCAGTGAACCATCACCTAAGCATAACAAAAATCGCCAAAAGCATAGCCAAATGTTGGCAATTAGATCCACTATTTTATGTAAAAATATAATTATTTATAGACTAGCAGAGAATAAAGTTGATTATTCTTACTTGATTATGTAATTATGGCTGGAGACCATAATATAATGGTCTATAATAATTTATTTTAAGTAACAAATCATTTTTATAAATTAAGTTTGTGCTCATCATCCTCCACCTAATGCCATCTCTTATTAAAACGCACTGCTAGGACCATAAAGACCCTTCAAACGAACAAACGTCAGAAGTCATCATCACCTGGAAAAGACGTGGACCTTTTGATTTTTTGCAGTTTGATTGTTGCCTAATATAGTTTTTGAGATTTACCAAATTGATAT
Source organism: Clupeocharax schoutedeni (assembly GCA_037974565.1). Taxonomy (NCBI): domain Eukaryota; kingdom Metazoa; phylum Chordata; class Actinopteri; order Characiformes; family Alestidae; genus Clupeocharax; species Clupeocharax schoutedeni. The sequence continues at coordinate 13,433,141 of JBBPDH010000011.1, read as the reverse complement.
CTTGTTTATTTTTATTTTCACAAGAGAACTTAATAAAAGTACTGATTTGCAAAACTGCACACCTTCCATGTACAGGCAGCACTTGATTTAAAGAGAGGTTGCAAGGGGATACAAATATGAAAAAAGGAAAATCACACCTCTTGCAAAGACACTGTACTTTGCATCCCCTTTCAAGTAATGTGTGGCAACCTCATATAACTGTAGCCATCCTGAGATGTTGTAGATTCAGTTCCATCCCTATTATATTCTTGCTACAATTTGTGTGTGTGTGTGTGTGTGTGTGTGTTTAAAGGGATGAAAAGCAGGAATGAAAGTATATATGTATAAGTACAATATATAAATGCAAAATGGGATCAAATCCTAAAATCTCCCAAAAACCATATACATGGAATTTATGTCTTTGTTCAGTTTAATGAGTGTGAAACGAGTGATATCTGAAAGGGCTTGTTCGGTGTTAAATATGTGTTAACTCGACATTTTTAACCACCCCTGAATTTTTCACAGGTGAACAGCTGCACAAAAAGCCAAAATGTTTGTTGTACGTACCTAAAGGTAAAGGTGAAGGTGAATTTCACCTGAGATAATCCAGGCACTTCTGTAGCATAGAGACTGAAATACTGTGAAAATAAATAGTAAATATTATTAATACTGCATATTTTTATCTAATTGCATGCTGAAGGCCCTAGACTACAACGCCCTCACACAGGAAATGTCTGTGAAGCGTTATATATTTTTTTCTTCCATCAACACATTCATAGTCCATTTATCCTTCTTCTTTTTTGACAATCAATCTTTTGACGTGGTGCTCACTGACTTACTTATGTATAAAATACTTGTAAATAAACAATATATATATACGTATACACACACACACACACACACACACACACACACACACATTTACACATTTTTCAAAAAGCAATTGATGTTCATCCTGTGTCACAATTTCATAAATAGCCCAATTAAAATGGTGCAAAAGAGACTCTATGTTTCATAAACGTGTGCTGGAAGTTGGAACATGGGAATATTTTACTTTGTCTTTACTTTGAGATTCAGGTTATTTACATCATCAGTAACAATATACAAGTTATATACTAACTTACTAGTATATACTACTGCACGTAAAAAAGATTCTTCAGATGACTCATGCAAGACAGAGACTCACAAGTAGTATTTCATTCCATTTCTTTTCATTCCTTTATGTTACGCCCTCAGTGTTATCTCTGTGACCAAATGATTTGTATGAATGTCAAACTGCATGCATGATGTATCTCTAAGTTTGTTCTTCAAAATACTAACTCTTATTATCTAAAAGATTCACGAAGGGAAAAAAATGTTCCAACAGTATGTTAACAGTATAGTCAATTATCACTACTAGATGTCAACTTCAGTGATATCTTCAGATGCAAGGTTTCTGCCATTTAGCTTTGTGTAATACTATACACACCAAAAACGTATGAAAAGAAATAGTTGAGTGCCACTCACCGTTACACGTTAGATTTTATTTTTCCCATATGAGCTTAAAAAAGAAACTGCGGACGTTTTGTGCAGACGGAAAAAGAAGAGAAAGTGGGTGGAGCCAATGTGGGGACTATCAACCGCACTCAGCCTTGGTTTGAGGACAGATCAATTAGACTCACGGGTTTATATGTACGATGACATTTGTTACTAAAATGAGAAACAACATTTATCTAATATAATATTTTTACATGAATACGGTATAGAATCCAAGTCCAAATCTAATATTTCTGAGGGATAGGGGGTGAGTGTATAAAAGATATTTTAGCTAAATGTTTCACATGGACTTTGCCTACAGAAATGAAAAGCTATAGGCCATTTCTGTCCAAGAAAATACACAGACTATGGGTTCCCTGCCATTCAGTTAAAAGCTTCTTCAGTGCAGAGTAAGAGTAAATATTTAGGAACTGAAAGTACATGCAAATAGTTGCACATGCAGCACAAGTTTAGCTCTTTATACAGGAAGGATTTGGTAGAACCCTTTAGTGAGTGATAGTGTGCTTGAGTACTAGCCCCTCGAATACCACATCCTGTTGTGAGCATTTGAAGATTCAAAACTAAACCTACGCCTTGCACCAGCAAAACGAGCAGAGGCTGTGAAATGCACAGCTTGCCTGTAAATGTTTGCATACTTAAAATACAAACTACCTGAGACACAGAGTAGTGGTGTGATTCCATGCTCATTTACTGATGTTTTCACACAAGGTCTTAGTAATTCTACACTTAAGTGACTGTTACCACAACAAAAATATTCTGCTAAAATAACTTGGGGTCATACAGATAAAATCAATCAACAGTAAGTCACTTGGGTTATGGAAAAACAGTAAGTGTGCACACTTCCAGCCTTCATTTGTTAATGGTAAGTGGAGTCACATTTTTACTGAGCTTGAGAAACACACACTGAGGTTACTGTACATTAACCTGAATTTAGACAGGAAGACATAAGGATATTGCTCCTTTATCAAAGCGGTTATTTTGCTATCATTTACTGTATAGCAACATAACATCCATGATAAATAAGCAAAGTGTCAATTGTCAGAGTGAAATGGCAAAAACGTTATCAACACATTTTATTAACATTTCATTATTTGCTAACTTTAGTTTAATATTTCTTCAACCTATGTGAATGACTCCACACTTTATAGTTAAATAAGGCACAGTATTCCAAGTGAGCCTTGCAGATTGCAATTTATTTGCTGAACTGCATTTCCCATGATCCTTAACTGTGAGGTAGAATTGGGGCAAGACTGTAGGATTGTTTGGATGTGTGCTGTCTGATAATCCAATCCCTAATCCCTAATACACTTTAGTACAACTGAGTAAAAGTCTAGTGCTCTCACTACATTTCCAAAAACAAGCCTGACCCCCCATTTTTTCACAATGAATAGAAAAAGAGCTGAGACAAGGCTGAGGAACAGGGAGGAGACAGAGAGGACAAAAACCTCATCAGATGGAGCGTACAGATGGACTTTTATTGGATGTTAGATTGGAAGGAGGAGGTGCTTCACTCATGGTCCTCCTTCCATGACTCAGTTTCACAGCTCAGTTACAAACCATTCCTTCATAAGAGATCACTATAGTGTTTTATGAGGACACAAACTCGGTTCTGGGAAACTCCAATGTAAATAATAAATAGAATAAAATAAATTTAAATAAGCTTTTTTTTACTTTTAACTTTTAATAAAAAGTTTGCATTCCATGATTAGTTTTTGATAATTTGATGCAGTTCTTTGGCTGCAAAATAGTATGTAAATTCTGCCAGCATAACTGAAATTGAAACTGAAGTAGAGAAGTAAATATGAGTGTGTAAACCAGTGTGAGAAGTAAAGAAACTTGGTTAGGTGAAGTATATGTATTTCAAGAATTCATATGGCTCAGTAGAAGGCCTAAGCCTGAGCAGGTACAGAGATTGCTCATGCTGGCCCTTCTTGTCTAGGCAGGAGTGTGGATGTGAACGTTTATGGAATCTGAGAGGCAAGACAATGATTATTCAGGATCTCCTTATGGCAATGCTGTTGCAAGCCATTGCATAAACATACAGTTCTAAACCCCTGATTGGCAAGATGAAGGAGATAGTGTCAAGGAAGAAAAAAAAAAACAACACTCAACAGTGGGACCCAGTTCTACTGTCTTGTTTTTTTCATGCTACAGGGAGCTTTTCACTAGTCTACACTGGAAAACTTGTGTTTGACATAGTGTTTCAGAAACGGGAACATACAGTAGCATGTAAAGTACAAATTACTTAATGAGTAATGAGTACAAAGCAGATTACAGCTTTCTAAAATGAATAGACTCTATACATGGATGGACTATTGCTAGGTAGGCATTAAAGTGAAGTTCTTGACACATTGTGTGTCCTTGTCAATATGGATGGCTGCTCAATTTTTAAAGTGGATGATCATTTGCTGATTGCAAAAACAGGGGGTTAGGCCTAAAGAATAACATAAAAATGTAGATATTTCAGATAAAGTTTATTAGCCAAAGTCCACGTATATCTGGATCTTCTGGATTTCTCTTTCATCCTCAGATTCTAACTCATACATTGCAGAGTTGTACTTGCTCTCTTGTCTTTAGCTTTTTCAAAGGTCTCAGGGAGAGAGCAGAAGGAACATAACTCCAATTATTAAATATATCAATAAATATCACAATTATTATGGTGTACAATTGACAAGTTAAGACAGGGGTGCACAACAGACACACAATCAAAGATTTAATGGGACATGAGAGCAAATTGACCAGTCCAGGAGACGGCAAAAGTGCCAAACAGAGCAGGGTCTTGAGGGCTAAGCCAGCATTTCACATGAAATGGACTAGTGCAGTTCCTGTGCAAGAAAGGAGAAGCATTACCAATGATGAAAACCAGATGGAATGAGGCCAAAGTAGTGCCACTGCAGCAGACGAACTGAAGGGGAAATGTGGTTTAGCTTCACAAGTAGAGGCTCATAAGGACTGTGATAGGGCCAGATACACAAGAAGCCGAAACTGACAGAGGGAATAGACCATCTGGGCAAAGAGCAGAAGAAATTAAACTGTAGGCAGAAAATGACTAGACAGAGGAACAAAAGGTTTTTTTACAGCATGTGAATGGCAGGGTATGTTTGAAAGCAAGCTGGTGAAGGCAGTGTGATTCTCTGAGCAAAGTTTTGCCTACGTCCTGGGTGGCCTCTTACAGCAGGATAACGTGTCCTGCCATACTGCAAACATTGGTCAGGAATGGTTTGAAGAATATGACAAAAAATTCAGGTTGTTTACTTTGCCTCCAGATTTCCTAAAGCTCTACTGGGAACCTATGTGATGTGTTGAACAATCTAAGCTGATCAATGGAAACCCCAGCTTGCAACTCGGAGGAAGCATCTGCTGCTGACATCTTGATGCCTGATACCGTAGCATAACTTCAGAGGTCTTGTGGAGTCCATGCCTTGACAGGTCAGGTGCCTGGGACCTCTAAACGTTAGGCAGGTGGTTTAATGATATTTTTCTTTAGTGAAGGTGTCCTCCTCAACATAATATAATGCCAAAATAGAATTTATTGTTAATAACAATAGATTGTATGTATCTTGTCAAATGCACTTTAAATGTTATTTCCATTTCATGTGACCTGAATGTTGTTTTACCAACACATATAAATGGTTTTCTCTTGGGTTTCCTAGGTCTCAATGTCTAGGACTCAATTTCCTTTGAGTTGTGTTCTTTCAATGTTAACTAACACTGGACCATATATGTATGATAATATTCTTTGACTTTCATTCATACAACATGAAGTTTTAATCAACTGGCTGTTTTTTCAGTATTTTATAGTCCTTAGTATCACATTATTTAGCCACAAAGGCTCAAACTATTGTTTTTGAAGAACAATACATTACACTTCAAACCCAGTCAGTTACACTTGTTTTTTTTTTTTAATTAATTTATTTTTGAAAGAACAGTTGACATCATAATGTGTCGAATCTGGGGGCCTGGGGGCCCAGCTGTACACAGTACCTGTGCTCTGTCGTCTCATCAGGACACACCATGAGCATCATAGCCATCATTGGGTGATCAGGTAGCCATTCCATCAAATTATTATAATTACAATAATAA
>JBBPDH010000011.1:13403246-13416472 GCA_037974565.1 Clupeocharax schoutedeni | reverse complement strand
TTATTCATCCTATCTTATGAACAGCACAATAGATTGTAAACACTTGCCCCCATAGAATTTAACTGATTTGCAGGGACATATGTGTGTGTCCTACTGTGCCTTCAAACAGAGTCAGATTTTAGACCTGGTTGGTTTTTGGTTTTATACCGTACATACAGTAAAAATATCCATTCTGTAAGTACAGTATTTGGGGCTGACTGACTTAGCACATGAACAATCCAAGACTGGGGTAAGCCAGAAAGACCTAATCCAAATAATCCAACCGTCTGGAGCAGGCACCGTGTAAACACACACTCATACACATACACACACACACACACACACAAACAAACAAACAAACAAAAAGATTACCTGCAGTCAGCAGGATGTTAAGAGCAGTAGGGTGCCAGGCCAAAATGCCCACTCTTTTACTGTGGCCTTCTAGAGTGACTACAGCTTCAGTCATTGGCGCTGAGAGACCACCATCAGGAATCTGCCATATCTACCATCAGCACAACACTCAATCAGACACACAGTAAACAAAAACAAGAACCCAGAACAAACTTTCCACACATGATACAAATCAGAACCTGAAGTTGGATTCAGTGTTTAACTGAAAGGAAAACAAGTCTGAAAGTGATTATTAACCAACTTCTTTTCCCCCTCAGCTAATTCATGAAGAAACCATTTTCTCCTGAGACCTGAGCAAAGTCCAGTTTAGTCAAGCATGACATAGTCCTTGAATTAGTAAGAATTTACTTTCAGCTGAAATCTCTTTTAATTAGCCCTCAGAGTAGAACCTTAACATACTGAGAAAATCCACTTGGATTCACCAAGTTATATTCAAAGGCTATATTTACCCTTTAAGGCCAGGGAGTTATGATTATGATGTTGCATTCCCAAACATTATCTACTGATGACAACACTTTTGTAATTGCTCTAAATGATGGTAAGTGACAGGTTCTACATCAGACTCAATGTCACTTATTTACCGCTAAAGCCGAGCAATATAACAGGAAACTACCAGAACAGAGAAGTTACATTAACCGTATCTGGGTGACGCCCTTATCCAGAGTGACTTACAATCATTAGTTACAGGGACAGTCCCCCTGGAGCATCTAAGGGTCAAATGTCTTGCTCATTGACACAACGGTAGAAAGTGGGGGGGATTTGAACCTGGAACTTTGTGGTCACCAGGTTCACAGGCAAGTGTTTCACCCACTATGCTCCCACCAACCCATATTAGGATGTTATGATAATGCTTCTCACTACATTTAAATTAGTGCTGGGCCGTAACAGCGTTATGTGAGCCATAAGAGAGATTATATTAAACTATTCTTGAAAACTTTGGCTTCTAAGGATTAAACATGTTTTGATTTAAATTAGAGGTGGGCATAGATATGTTTTTTTTTGAACGCCGTAAATCCGTGATAAGAATCTTGCGCGATAAAAAAAATATCGGGGGAGGCGGGGGGTGCCTGGCGGATGAACGGCGTTAAAAAAAAAATCAGCTATGCTATGCCCACCTTTAATTTAAATCAAAACATGTTTAATCCTTAGAAGCCAAAGTTTTCAAGAATAGTTTAATATAATCTCTCTTATGGCTCACAGAGTAAGAAATGATTGTTTGGTTTCACAAAAACTCTTTACATTGTTTGCCACAGTTTTGTCATTTCCTGATGTTGAAACAAACTGAAAAGGTGAAGACTTGAACTTGACTACAGAAAGTGAACTGAATGTGTAATCTACAACACTAACCTTTACAGTGCAGTCTTCTGAGGCACTAGCAATGACATTGTCATCGTGTGGACACCACTGAATGTCCAATACAGGAGCAGCATGACCGCACACTGTTGGAGTGGACTGGTCCACTCTACCACTCTAATAATAAAAAAAACACAAAATGACAAATTACAAAACTGGCATGTCTTGACTAATATTGTGTAGATGCCTCTGTGCTGCGAAAACAGTTCTGACCCACTGAGGCATGGACTCCACAAGATCTCTGAAGGTGTGCTGTGGTATTTGGCACCAAGAGTTTAGCATCAGATCCTTTAAGTCCTGTAAGATGGATGGTGAGGCTCCCATGGATCAAGCTAGTTTGTCCAGTACTCTCTACAGATTCTCGAATGTATCGAAATCTGGGAAATTTGGAGGCCAAGTCAACACCTGGAACTCTTTGTCATGTTCTTCAAACCCTTCCTGAACAATTTTTGCAGTGTGCCAGGATTATCCTACTGAAAGAGGCCACTGCCATAAAGTGGCGTACTTGGTCTTCAGCAATGTCTGGATAAGTGGTGTATGTCAAAGAAACATCCATATGAAAAAGGTTTCCCAGCAGAACATTTCCCAGTGCATCACACTGCCTCCGCCAGGTTGCCTTCTTCACATAGTTCATCCTGGTGCCATCTCTTCCCCAGGTACGTGACACACATACACACATCAGTGAGCCCTGTTGCTGGTTAACAAGTTGTTTTTTCTTGGACCACTTTTGGTAGTTACTGACTACTGCACACTGAGGATAACAGCTGCCATTTTAGAGACGCTCTGACCCCGCTGTCTACCCATTACTATTTGTTAACGTTGCTGAGATCCTTATTCTTGCCGATTTTTTTTGTTTACAACACATCAGGTTCAAGAACAGACTCTTCACCTGCTACCTAATATGTCCCACTGTTTAGGAGGCACCATTATAACAAGATAATCAATGACAATCACTTCACTAGTGAGTGGTTTTAATGTATTGAGTGAATATTGCTTACCTTTGTGAGTGGTAGTACGAGAAAGGCCCCACCGCCTCCAGCTTCAATAATGACTGCAATGAACTTAGGATTGGCTGCACAAAGAGGCCCCTCCCATGTCACACGTGTCACTCGGACATCATCAAGGCAATGCTCTGCTTTCCACGCCTGGGCAAATACATGCCGGAACTTACTCTGCCTCACCACACCCCTCCGGAAGGACATCACTGTAGATAAGGCAATACAGCAATTTAAAGCAATTTCTCAAAAAGTCTAGGAATGCCAACAAACTGTGGAAGCTTGCAGAAGCCTGACAAATGTGATTATGCAACTGTGACTATGGAAGTAGTTTTACTTCCATGCTGAGCCACATTTATTTTTTTGGAAAGACTACAGGATAATGTATAGTACTCAGATAGTGTGGTACATCAGCTACCAATGGACAGTTATTCTAGTTTCAACTAATGTTTACTGGTCGATTTTAAAGAAATGCATGTTTACTGAAACCTATATGACAAAGTTAAAACAGAATGGGAGCATTAGAAATGAATCAACACTATAGTTTAATGCTGTACAGCAATAAACATCACTCAAGAAACTTTCAGCAACCGGCATAAATAGAGTACACTATGTGGCCAAAAGTATTGGGACACACTCTTAAACCTGGGCCCCTTACTTCCAGTGAAGGAAATCTTAAAGCTTCACCATACGAAGCCATTTTGGTCAAAGCCATCATGCCTCCAACTTTATGGAGTCAGTTTGGGAAAGTATCTTTTCTATTCCATCATGGCTGCGACCCAGTGCACAAAGTAAAGTCCATAAAGACGTGGTTGGATAGGATTCGGTGTGGAAGAACTTGACTGGCCAGAGAAGCCTGACCTCAACCCCATCCATCACCTTTGGATGAACTGGAACTCAGAAACGCTCTACAGAATGAATTGGGAAAGAAACTCATGTATCTGAATGAAATGTCTGTTGGTGCCTGTTGGTGTAATGATCAGGCATCCCAATACTTTTGTCCATGTAGTGTATAGCTATCTAATAGACACTACGGTCCATCAGAAAATTATGGTGAGGACACCCAAGAGCACGTCCTGTGCAACTCTGTGCGTAAGACAACACACAAGCTGAAGGACATAATGGTCTGACACTGATGCTGACCCGAGCCATTAGAGTGAAAGTGAACGCCCCTTCCTCTTGTAATCCTAGAAGTCTGAAAGCTCTCATGCCACAGACTACAATGACATGACAAAACTGTCAGCTATATTTTATCAACTACAATAATCTAATTTTATTCGTTAATACATATTAGTATATTAGTTAGTATATATCACTGCCCATATAATTAGTCCGTGTAATTCAATATATAGCTATTCTATTCTGCATAAAGGCTACAGTCCCACCAGAATACACTCATTCATCGGCCAGATCAGGACAAAGGCACCCGAATTATCCTCCATGCGAGTGGAGCGAAGGAATTTGATTAAAAATGCAAACTGCGCTCCATTTAATATTCACAGCGCCACCAATGTCTGAATGAGATCTGAATGAATGCGCTGCTCTCTGCCTGCATACAATAACCTTCAGCTTACAAGACTGGACACAGCCCAGGCAGTTAATAACAAAAAAACGTGCAGGAAAATGGACTGAAAACACACACAATGTCACATTTGTAACACTAACACATAAACAAAGGCTCAGGCATACAGCGGATAATCTAACGCCCTGTACAATGAAGGGGGCGGGGGGGGGGGGGTATACACGAATCTAGGACACACAGAAGGGATACTTTACCTCAGGTTAAGTCAGGATTTATAAAGAAATAAAAAAAAACAGAACGAAGCGCTACGAAGTGTCAGCAAAGGCAGCAGAAATTAATAATCCGGCACAAACGGTGAATTTCTCCTCCCTCGACGTGCAGTTTATTATGCAGCCGCGTCTCAGAACCTACAGACTAATCCATTAGGTTGGGTTACGAAAAATAATTAGCCTACTTTTTTCGTTTTTTCTACAAAAATAGGCAGCTATGGTAAAAAAAAGGACGTGAATAAAATGGAAAAAAAAAATAATAAAGACTTTAAAACAATACGAAGAACCGAGCTAGGCTTCGTGACGGAATCCTGAGAATAAAACGCCTAGAATTAAGGCAAGTGTCCTATGAAGCATCGGCAGAGAGGAGATAATACACAAAGGCCACCTGGAAGAGGAATTTTACGCATTAAAAGTCCTGGCTCGGTGTCTCATTCTTACAGGCTAGTGTAACCACAGCCATATATTATTACTCAAGCAAAAACGAATTGAAATTTTGTATTGAAAAATATTATTGTGATGTGTTTCCTACTATGATCTACACACGCCCTTGGGAAAATGAGATAGTCAGCAAACTACTGTTATAAAACCTGTACTACTGGATTTACAGTAGGCTACAGCTTTACAATGAGAAATGAGCATTTGTGTACATCAATAAAAGACCATGTGTTTGTGAAATAGGACAGAAAGGAGGTGACTGTATCACTAACAGGACAAGATACAACCGCTCCTAATCAGCCTGCACCACTGAGTTCAAAATAAAAGTCCCCTGCCTTACTGTTCAGCAGTGGGTTACAGCACGAGTGAAAAGCTCTTAGGAGAAAAACAATACAATGAAAGTTAAAGAACGTTCCCACAGTCACGGTAGCCTTTAATAGGAAAATACAGTATAGGCAATCAGAAAAATGCATGTTTAAATTGTGTGTATACATCACAATTTAAGTCATTAATATTTTACATTAATTTTATTTTTTTGGTCCAAATGTCCTCTTCCAGCACTACCATTATCAGGATCAGGACTGGTTATCCCTGCTTCACATCAATTAGAACAGGCTCTGTTTAGGTAAAGTGACCCCTTATAGTCATATGTGAACACACCACAGCACTGCATACAGTGTGAACAGCGTGAAATTGTTTTTCTGCATTTAACCCATTCACCAAGTGAAGCAGGGGCAGTCACCAATGAGGGGACCGGGGAGCAGTGTGTGGGGACAATACCTTGCTCAAGGCTAACTCAGCGGTATTCAAACCCACAGCCGTCTGAACGCAAGGGAAACTCCTTAACCACCAGACCCTCACCTGCTCCCAAAAGCTTGAAGCCGGGTCGCCCGAATCCACACAACTGACACTGTATTCTCCCACTCAGCCTTTCCTCCAGGTCTAAGAAGGGTATATGGGTTGTCAGAAGTGGGATTTGAAAAACATGAATGGGTGAGATTTTTTTTTGCCCGGTTTCCCAGTTTATGTAGAGGATTTGTAACAGACTCCACACAGGATGGACCAAATTTAACAAGGGGCATAATAACACATAATGGATATTACTTTACATTTCCAGTTTGGAGTTACATTCACCCATGCTATTCCCAAAATCCCAGCACTATCCAGCAGTACACAGGGCACATATGAAGAGAAATTAGACTGCCACATAAGAACATCCAAACTGTATCCAACAGATAACTTTGTACACACGTTCAAACTGATACCTGTCCTCACATACTGAGACAAAGGAAATTCCATAATTGATCACAAAATGGTCCTTTTCAGTGTAGACAGTGGAAGCATTCTGATTTTAGACGCTCTAAAGCCGCACAACATTCATTCAAGAGACGAACATTCTTAAGGTAAATGCCATGAATAGACTGTAAACAAAAATGACACTTGTCTCTTAAAGCAAAAAATTCATTCACACAATGTCAAACTTAATACAGTTAATAATACTTCATGCCAGCCTATGCTATGGCTTTCATCATACAGAGTAATAACAGTCCATATTCATCATGATGAATTGTACAGATGTGTGTTTTGATGTAAAACCAGTGTAATGTATTTGGAGTATAAAAAATTATATGCTTTAAGACATGTGCTGTTGAACCCTGTGTTTGTCTTTTGATATCACTGTACATAAACAAGAACAGAAGGATTCAGTTACTTTTCCTGGTGGCACAGGGCGTTGTTTCACAGATGATCACAAGCTTTTAAAAAAAAGCTGGGAGTCCAGATCCCAATAGTGCAGCGAGAAAAGCCAGGTACGCTGCTTCGTTTAGTTCTTTAGCCCATCCAATGCATGTAATTACTTTTAGTCCAGATATCTGGCACTAGTTGTTATATCCAACACTAGGATTGTTTGTGGTTTCCGTTCACCTACACATTTTGTTGTGTCTGTTCTCCTACAGTATTCACAAACTAGAAACAGACTAGGGGCACCTCAGTCTTACTGGGGAAAAAACGAGAAGGGAAGGTATCCAGTATTTGAACCTGACAGCACTAAATGTATAAAAGCTCAGACAGTTACTACCAAGGCACCAGTTTCACCATGAAAGTCTTCCAGTATCCAAAACTGTCAGATAGTGATAGTGACCATTCAGTGATGGCCCTTCTGACAATAGGTGCATCAACAATGACCGTCCTGATCATTGTGCGTCAGTGATGATGTCCAGTGCAAAGTGCTGAGCTGTAGGTTGGAAGCTACACGATTTGAGGCTGATGGTGGATGATGCTGTTGTGGATGGGGAGTAACCGGGTGGTCTCTGGTGCCAGCAGGATGTTGTTGGGTTTTGCCTTGGGCCACAGTGTTCCGTTAGTGTGCTCAAAGTGATTGGACATTGCCTCTGATATCTGAGAGCTCGCTGTCTCACTGCCCCCATTCTCCAGGCTGTCCATTTCTGTAGGGCTCCTCAAGACCCCTGTATCTTGATCGGCAATCCTCAGGTCTTCCTCTTCCTCATTCATAAGTGTCGGGTATTTAGAAGAGCTTAAGGGTGACTGATGCCCCCTGCTGCCTGCCCTGCTGCCTGCCCTGCTGCCCGTTCTGCTGCCCCCTCCCAACTGTGGTCTGCTATCTGGTGGTAAAATGGCGCTACCGTTCCGAGATCTGACAACTTCAGCGTTCTGTTCCAGCGGATAGGGGGCAGGCTGGAGAGGAGGCATAAAGTGGCTTTCCTGAAAAGAAGAAAGATTTACAATTTATTTCGAGAGGCCTGAAGATTTCTAAAACTGCTTGATGATCAATATTACAAAACTGAAACATATTCCATTGTTTTTTTATTTTGAGCGACAATATGTATTTTTACGATAAATGGACAATAGTGTGCAATACACTGCGGTTCAAACATTTGAAATCACTTTATAATTCACTTAGTGCTTTATACATGAACAAATATAGTCGGCACGTACCGAATGAACCAACGACAGGTTGCTGTTCTTTACGAAGGACTCTACTTTCAGTCGGGCCACCTCTCTGTCCCCATCTCTTTCTCTCTCTCTGTCCATCATTCTCTCTCTTCCCCGTTTGGATGTGTTGAAAACGACAGGTCGTCCCAGCGTGTCAAAAGTGCCTCCTAGAGTGGATCGACTGTCTCGAGAACGGGGCCGGTCCTGTTTCATGTTAGAACAAGAAAACGAAATTAAAATTCAAACAAAACCACATTTCACCAGCCACATTAAAAGAAACGAAACCAAAAAGGATAATATAACATGTAAAAGGGGAGAGAGGTCAAAAATATACCAAGGAACTGAGGCTGGTACGCATTGTCCCTTCAATTCTTAATGGCATCATCTCATCCTTTTGACAGGACAGAAGAGAAAGGAATGCAGTTGAAATTCATCACTAGGCTGTATGTAGCAGATTTATTTGTGTGTGTGTGTTTGTGTGTGTGTGTGTGTGTGTGTGTGTGTGTGTTCATACCTGATACTTATCTGTGTTAACTGAGCCTATCCTCCTGATCGAAGCCTGTCTGGACAAAGTGCAGATTTCTTCCCTGAGAGGCGAGAATGAGAGACAGTTCAGTCAAAAAACAATAAATAAATCATTTCTGAAAATGGATTAGAATCAGGATTACAATGAAAAATATATGCTACAATGTGTAGTTTGAAATCGAATATGGGTTAAAATTTAAAAAAGAGATTTATATTTATATTGATTAATATTTTTATAATGTAATGAAAATGTGTAGGTCAGTGTTAGACATTGGCTCAAAATGTGCTTACCTTTTCTCATTCAGCTCTATGGTCAGTTCTTTGTTTTTTCTCTTGTAATATCGGTTCACTGTTAGGACGACAGTCACCAGAATAACCACAAGTAATGCAGCAACACTGCCTATGATGATCAGGAGAAGGCTGTCAAATGATGTCCGTCTCTGCATTAAATCTGTGGAATCAGTCACACAGAACATTAACAGACTTAATCATACACCTATCACACTCACTTCACCCGACCCAATAGGACAAACAAGAATTCCAGTTTATCCATTGTGTATGTGCTTAATATATACACTAGGGGTCAGCAATCAGCTATGATTAGACAAACATTTTAGTAGCTGGGCAGAAATAGGGGCCAACAAATGGACCCAAAAAAATGCACCCAAACATTGCAGTGCATTTTATAAACAGACAAAAATTAACAAACTGTCACAAAGCTTAGGTGCCCCAAGTTTTTTGGTTCATTTTTCTTATGGGACCATAACCATTGTCATTGTCATTGTCATCCGTCAAGTCATCCGTCAAGTCATGTTAAGTCAAGTTTATTTATCAAAGCACAATCAAAAGCAACTTCTATGCAGATTGAAAATATTCAATAAAACAGGATGTACTGAAAACCTTCAGACTGAAAAACATTAGCAGGTTCAGCTCATTTCAGCATGAATAAAATGCATTAACACACATTAACACAATTTTAACCTGTTGTCCAAAAGTCTATGACCACTACTGAAAATGCTACTGAATTTTAGACAACGCTCTTTCATTACAAGGCTGTGAAATCTTTACATGGGTTTCAGAATTTGATAGTATTTGGTACGTCCCCCTTTAATTTTATACCAGCCCAATTTTTTTGTGCAAAAGCCTATGATGAGCAGACCAAACCCTCTAAAAGATATGGTTCTAGGCATCATTTCCAAGATTGAATGTAAGGAATCCCAGGTTTTCCATGTGGTCTCAGAATTGTGGACCCCACTTCAGACATTTTCATTATGTTTTATGATGCCGGACAACAGAAATGTACACATACCTGTTACAGTTATATTCAAGTCATGTTTCCCTGAACTAACCGCGTTGATGGCCGTACATTCATACACTCCCGTGTCCGTCAGTTTGAGAGGCCTGTTAAATTGCAGAAGCCCGTCCTGCACAGTCGCACCCTCTGGTAAACCCGTATCTTTCCTGTGGAGAGAGAAAAAATTGTTCTGCAGCTCACACAGCGCAAGATTCAGTGACTGTCGACATGAATATTTTCCTAAAATGATTGTCAGAGATACTACTGCTGAAGTGTTGACATCACTGATGACAAATCTCTTGTGTTCTCTTACGTCAGATGCAGCCAGAACTACATTAAACACAGTAAACAAATGGAATTTTCCAAACATACATAATCATGTATTTGAGATGGAGTTGATCCCAGCAGATATGAAGGTAAAAGCATGTGCATGGAACCTGTTTTACATGAGACACAGACGAGTTTGCATAATGACAGCAAAGAGGCCTTTGTATCCCATCATGTTCCTCCATTCATCCTGTTTTATAGCCGCTTTCTCTCCAGCCTATATGTCATATACAATCTAGCTATACGGTATTAATAATAATAAATAATAATAATAATACATTTTATTTATAGAGCGCTTTTCAAGATACTCAAAGTCACTTTACATAAAATTTTAAAGTTACAATTTACATTAAAAAACACGTACATACAATCACAAAATATTTAAAATTTCATGGGTAGAGACGAATGAAAAAAAAATGTCATATACAATCTAGCTATATGGTATTAGACCTATGCTATATAGCTATACCTTCAAAATAAGGTTGTGTGATATGGCACAAATACAGTCAAATGCAAAAGTTAGGCCATCCCTGTTCAAATGATTATTGAATGATGTTCTATTGACTTTGCTGGTGAATCTTAAATATGTCTTTTTTCCTGCTTCTTATTATGCATAGTTAGTATTTTGGAGTTACAGGACTCATTTACACCATAAAGTTCCCACAGGTTGTATTTTAATTTTGATTCGTTTCTAATATGTCACATTCAGCAAATAAACAGCGGTTCATCAGACACTAAAATGTGCAAAAGTGTGTTCAAGCACTTATTTTCACTAAAATTAAAACGAACGAAATGTAATTTGACTGAGATGCCTAAACTTTACACCTGTACATCGTGATATTTGAATCTTATGAAACCTTAAGTTTTAGGATTCTGTGTGTTTTCTGAAGTTTATGAACAAGTTAGGACATAATGTGGAGTCAAAAAAAAAAAACTGATTAAAAATTACAATATAATGATGTCATAGTCAGCTGGCTTTCAGTCAGTTACTGTAAAGTTTAAGTTACAGTAAAGATAATGCAGTGATTTCATGATATTGAAGTGCTAACAGTATCGTCATGTAATTCATCACAGCAAAAAAAATGGAACCATTTTGCCCACCTATCCTTACCACTACCTAACACATGTCCACTCATCTCCCAGTCATCAATCGCAGCCCCCCTCTTTCTCTCCCTCCCTTCCCCACTCCCTCCCTTCCCCCCTCCCTACCTCGTGTGATAGTGTGCTTCTGACGGTTTTTTGCACAAGCTGCAACACGACACCGGCACACAGTTACTTCACTTGCTTTGCATTTACGCTAAGCAGTCACAGAACAGGTTCTGCGACTTGCACTCACCAAAACGTGTATTGTAGGTGTGTGCGTGTGTGAGAGAGGCAAAAGCTCAAGAAAAAAGTGGCTGACTGCTTGAATGTGCGTGCATACAGGTTTGAGTTACTCCTGTAGATAATGGCAAAATGAGGTGTGTGAGTCTGACTAATGAAATAAAACACTGTGACTTATTTGCAACATAATTACACCACGAATGGAGCCTTTAATACAATACATATAAACACGGCCACAGAGACTAGCAATATAGGAAAGCTCTATCTGACAAACAATAAAATCAGTGAGGGTGTGTTAATGAATTTGGGTGATCGAATCACTGACACGCCTTGAGACTGGATTACCGTGGCATGCAAGTAGAGCAACAAACAGAAACCTGAAAAAGTCACCCGAGCAGCAAAAGGCCAAGCGAAGGTGTGAGTTCTGCCATGATGTACAAAGGTCATAATACAATCCCATGATATCTGACATTTATTTAGATGATGTCTTGTATTTTGTTGTTTTGGAAAAATCATTTAAAGAGGCTGGCCATTGTTTACGCTGTGTCAAAATTTGATGATGTCCGGACCAACAGAACAGACTTGAAATATGATTTAATTTAATTTACATCGAAAGTTGAAATTTGTTTTTCTGACAGTAAATACAATTTAAACGCAAGCCTGTATGCATCAAAACAACTTGTTGGATTTCTTGTCATTGAAACAAACAGAAGAAAGTCAGAAGTGCAGGCACCTCTCAAAGGAGAATGTAATGTAAATATAAATGTGTGTCTTTTAAATCTAAATAACTGTAGCAAAACAACAGTGATACTGTCGACTAACAGGCAGTTAGACAGAGTTCGCAGACAGGCAGTTACCTGGTCCAGGTGATCTCTGGTTTTGGGTTTCCATCACCGTCACATTTTAGCGTGGCGCCCTCCCGTCCAACATACCAGTTTTCATCGTAACCCGTGATCACTGCATTGGGAGGGTCTAACCGACACACACACACACACACACACACACAAAATATGTCTTTAAATATCCATTTTTGCCCTCCCTCCTTAAAAGCTTACATTTCAATTGGTGTTTAACACAAATACTTGATAAACATAAGCACTTATAATTAGCTAATAATTATAATATAATAATCATCATTAATAACACTATGATGTAACATGATTTTAATAACATCATCCCACTAATAATGCAACATAACATTTTCCCTGCAATACCTTTAGCCACGTCACACACACGGCTAATTTCTCGGAAGGAAAGCTCATAAGACAATGAATCAGACAGAAACAGGGTAGTCATACTACTGAGGCAGACAAAAAACAGGTGCTACAAACCACAAGGCTGTTTTCCACAGGGTGAATTTTGGTCCCGTCCATAATACAGTATTTTTCCATTTTTGGATAAACTGCATCTATGATGTTTTCCTTGAATTGTAAAACAAACGCCAAACTGCGTGTTTTTTTTTCTTTAAACTAATGACAGCCTTCCCATAAATGGTATATGGTGTCTGAGATTTAAGTGAGTAATGTTTTTCCATGGTTCTTTCTTAAAACAGTTTAGGTTTATTAAAACATTCAGAACTAAAAGCAATTAGAATAATTCTGGAATACTTACAATCATGAAACTTTACATGTTTATCCCTAACCCTATCGCCTAATCATTCCATGTTCAACCCTAACCTGGGATTTTACAGAGCATGCTCCTAGAATAATGCTCATAGCTGGATTTATACTATGACTAGGGATGTCCCGATCCGATATTCTGTATCGGTATTGGTCCGATCCTGACCTAAATTACGGGATCGGAAATCGGGAAGGATTTAGAAACGTAATCCGATCCGT
>JBBPDH010000011.1:13378217-13395275 GCA_037974565.1 Clupeocharax schoutedeni | reverse complement strand
TAAACATTTAGTCTGCTCTAGATTAAACATTGACATCAGCTTTTGCATGATGTGCAGCTCTGAAGATTCATGCATTCATTGGTTGAGATTTTCATGGTGGGCATGTCTGAGCTTCTGCTTGATCACATGCACCCACAAACCCCTTCTCTGCAAGTTAGAGCAGATATGTTTAAATACATCTTCACAGAAGCATAAATCAGCTTTTATACCCCCCACTGTAAAGAGCACTGTCCTCCATCAAATCTGTGGAAGAGCTTTCCTTCAGTTTCCTGCTTCACTCTGCTTCTGTTTTGCAAAAAATAATTCACAAAGTACTTCTGAAGTTCACGCTCTACTGCTTTGTCGCTTAATCCGACTGAACTCTGCCCAACCCTTTCGGAACAATTACAGTGTTTTATTTACTAGCAGTGATTAATCGCGCATTGTGAAGAGAGACTCACATAATGAGCTTTCTTTCAAAGACCAGGGCAAACTACTGTTTAATGCAGACTTTGAAGACTGCCGCAGCTCGTACCAGACCATTAAGTGAGTTGGAGACAGTGTAGTAACACTCTTTTCATTTGTTTTCAATTAACTCAGAGGAAATAAGCAGAAATCACCTTGGGGCTCTAACACATTAAAAAGAGGCGAAGAGTAATCACTGCTGGCTGCTGAATCAAAGCTTTAAATATACTCTCAAGGTAAAGCACCCTATAACCCTCAGTTCCTTTGGGTGATTTCACTAAAAATAATCTTAAAAATAAAGATGCTGAGTTCTTTGTGGCATGATTCCCTAATAACGCTTTCAGTGCATAGTTCTACACTGTTCAGTGCAAGGAAAAACTGGTTATCACAGACAGTAATACGCTTTTCATATTTAAGTTTCAAAGTCAGTGTGAAATCATAAATTGTGAGTGAAAAGTGTCAGCGAGGGTCTCTGAGATAGCCGAGCGTGTCATTTGTTTATAAGTGAGGTGGTATGAGGCTTGACTGTTTATTTTTCAGATAGGCTATAGTTCGATCCAAGAGTGTTTTTCCACAGGATCTTAGAAAACTGTGCTTTTTCTGTTGGCCATCGGTCCAGTTTGGTTGTTTTTGGTACTTGCTCAAGACTGGTATCAACAGGACCAAAGGCTACTTAAAGGTGTTTTCCTCCAGCTTAGGTAACACCTGTACCTGTATCTAACTGGATTCTTTATTCTTCCAGGTGATAAGAAATTCACCACAGATTATTACTGATAGGAGCACCAGAATGTAAACTAGAGTTTGACATTAAAATACGCTGTAAAGGAACAGAAAACATGGTGACTACAACAAATTTACAACAAAAGCCAATAAACCGTGGGGTTCCTCTTCTTTTACTACGCAATACTAGGAAAAAACTGTAAAATAGTGAAGTATTCCTTTTAAAAACAATCAATTTAGAGGTCCTGTCTTCTATGGCATCACTCTAATGAATCCGTTTTGCACTTTCATTTGAAAGAGTTTACATTGCTTGTGTCCTTGACTGGCAAATATTTGCCATAGCAGATACTGGACTGATATATTCAGTGGTTATTTACAAATCTCTTCACATATTATTATATTAAAGCCAGTGGCATATTTTAATGGGTTAATGAGTCTAACAATACATTTTTGAAAGCAAATGTTCAAAAAATGTAACAGTATAAGGAATGAAGATTCAATACAAAGTCTGATTGAGGTCTGATTTTGAAAGGCCGGACCAACCAGCCTAACCCAGACTGGGTACGAGTTTTTTCTGTCTCTCTCTCTCAGCCGCACCCCCCTCACCTCCTTTCTGGAGGATTTAGCGACTGAAGCTTTGTGTGTGTCTGTGTGTGTGTGTGCGCACTCAAACAGACTAGTGGGCTGGCTGAGGGTCACGGGTCACTGGCCCACCGAGCTCCACAAGGGAGAACAAAGCTTCCCTCGGGCCAATCAAAAGAGCAGGTTGGCTCTGGGCTCCACTCCAAGAGTCCCCGGCCCGCATCAGGGTACCGGGGGTCTGGGCCCAAATATGTGAAGTAGGCGGAGCCTTTATAAGGAATAATCAAATCCCCAGCCGTCTGGAGAGCCGCTCATGTGGGAACCACCTATACTCTCCCATTTGAATCCCTTCACGAAGCTTGAACGGAATCTCCCTCCTTCTCGCCCCTTCTGTCCCACCCTTTCGTCTCTGCTCGTCACTTTGAAGTCCACTCTCTATTGTTCTTTACATAATTCAAGCTGATTTTATTGAAAAAGCTAATTTGTATGCATTTCCAGTGACACGGCCGCCACCCAGAATTCTTCACAAGGAGCTGGCGGAGGGGTCAACATGATTGGGTGCCTGAAGAGAGGGACCAGACACAACTAAGCTAAAACATATGATTAGGGGACCTTTGAATTATTGTCACTGTGTGCAAATCAGAGAATGGGGGATTAGAGGCTTGGGGGATGAAATCACTTGAGCAATAGGAAGTTTTTTTTTTTGGGGGGGGGGGTGGCTTTTCTGGTTTTCTCTCTCAATTAATTTCCCGCCTAAACCACTTATTCTCAAACCGCGATTGCCCGCACAGAGTGTGCAGGCAGAATAGAGGTGGACAAATATTTGCTCTAGTTTTGTTCAAATTTAAATGCAAGGCTTTCAGAAAGGAAAGCAATATCAGGGGTCCTTGTTGTTAGATTCTGTCAGGCAGCCACCATTGAAGCCCTTTGCAAAACGATGGTTTAAATTAAACATCAAAGATTTTTACATCAAGGACAATCATTTGAACAGATATTAATTGCAAATAATGTTCATAAACAATTCTTTTAATGAAATCTCCTTTGAAATCAACCTTTTTCTGATGTTTCTGCTGTTCAGGAGGGGGCTGGATGGGTAAGAAATTAGCACAGCCCCTCTTTTTGAAGTGCGCATTTATAAGGCTCTGTAGCCAGCAGTTTGTAAAGGTCTTTTATGTAGGCAGCAGAAGACTTTTCACCAACCTTCAGCTTTAATGACATACTTTAGGTGCCTTTTTTTTTTCCTCCCCCGACTGTTTTCCACAGGCTCTGCTGGTCCCTTTCTCTCGGGCCTTGGCCTTGTGCCAGGATGATGATCAATGTCCCTGCGTCTTTTCTGTGAGAGCCGATTGTGGAAGGTCTCTCCTCTCTTTTCTCTTTTTTTATAGGAGGAAATGGCATTTGGAGGCTCAAACAGGATGTCCTGCTGTTGGCTCTGACTGTGAACCCCCCCACTAACCCCCCATTTTTGCTAGCACCCTGGCAATGTGAGATGGCTTAAGTTAATCCAGGATCCCAAAACTAGTGAAGCCTTCTTTTTTTTTTTTTCCTCTTGTTCTCGCTCATTTGGAAGCCAGTGTGAAAGAAGTCGGGGATACAATGCTTTTCCTCTGGTTTATCTCCACTGTGGACTAACTGTCCTGGGGTTAGGCTGTCTGAAAATCTGACCATGAATGTGGACTCTGGACACAGACACTTAAAGAAATGGGGGGCTGTGATTTGCAATAATTAAAAAAAAAGATAAGTCAGGACAAAATTGTCCCTATTCAATGTACATTTGTTATATTAATACAGGCAGTTTGGCATTTCATTGTTCAGCATGTTTACAATTGGTTTCTATTGGTGCTGTTCACTTGAAAAACGCTGTTACATATGGTCCACCCAATGGGAGTTAAGGGAAAACAAAGCTGCCTTAAATGATTGATAAATGGATAAAGATGGTGTTTTTTTACCTCTTAAATCCCTTTTCTGGCTATAGAACACAGCAAACCTGTCGTATAACAGTACAAACTACGGTGCCTGTAATTAAACTAGCTATGGCTGTTTCACATTGCTACACACTACTTTGACTGCATGTTCACAAAGTAGCCGTTATAACATTTTACTCCATTTTTTATCTGCAATGCTTCTCTTCCCTTAGCAAAAGGCTGAGGTCTAACTTTCTTTGGCTTTTGTAATTGCCTCTCACTGCAGATTTAGGAAGTAATGAACAGGTGTTGGGTGGGACGGACAGTGTGGCAGGGATTATAAAGAACCTCCCATCTCTCTCTCTTTCTCTCTCTCTCTCTCTCTCTCTCTCACACACACACACACACACACACACACACACACACACACTTTTTTAGTCTAGTCTCATGGCAAGTTTCGTACTTTGTATAGCTAGATAGGCTTAATAATCCAATTTGTCATGCGAGATCAGGGTATTATATAGGTTTCAGTTGTAAAAGATACGTTTCACAGGACCAGAGTCAAATCTAGAATTCTCCACAGCATAAATCCTTAAAATTACTGCTTAATTCAACCTCAAATGAAGGGAGATACAAAGAAGAGAGTGAGAGAGAGAGAGAGAGAGAGAGAAAGAGAGAAAAAAAGAAACAAAGAAAGAAACAAAGTAAGAAAGAAATCTATACATCTGGTAACATACATGAATCTTCATTCCTGCATGTTACTAGATTTGTTACTAGCTGTGATCTTAAAGTTTCTTTCTTAAACAGAAAATACTGAACAAAAAATAAAACTACTGAAGCGAGTGATTCCGGATTTAATGGACTGAAAATGCTATGTTTCTCAGAGTTTTCTATAGTTGATTTCCATCTACATATTTCCGTTCCCACAAACACTAGGCAAAATTTTATCTTCTAACCATGACTTGACTTTGCTCACACACACTTGAGTATATGCCTGATAACTGTTTGGTGGCAGGCTAGATGGACATTATCGCACAGCCTAAAAGGCAATATGCAGGTGGAGACTTAAAGTCAAAATGTAACCCATTCAAGTGAAGCAGTGGGCAGCCAGCATCGCAATGCCTGATATCTTCCTCAGTGGTGCTACAAGCAGTCATGGAATTCAAAGCCAAAACTTTCAGATCACAGGGGCAATTTCCTAATCACCAGGCCACCAGCTGCCCCATGTTAGTTCATGTCAGTAGTCTAGATTCAGCATATTAGTTAAATGATAAAATCCTTCATCTCTAGATCTCCAGGAGGGTTGAGGACCATCAGTCTAGGATGCAAGTGGGAACATGCAAAAGTGTTTGAGATTTAGGCAGATTTCAGCTGGATTTTGAATAAAATTTTAGGAAGAGTATCAAAAAATATACTACAAATAAACAGGGATCTTCCACTGTGAGCAATACATTGTTCATATTAACAATTTGTGTGTCAATATAAACCATAGAGGATAGGAGAGCTGGAGTCCCCGCTTGGAGCTTTGTCCAGTATCCAGCAATAATTAAATATTATGTATGTTAATCACTACACTCCGGAGTCCGAGTCTTTTAGCTCATGCTAGAAGAATTTTAGACTAGGTCCCACTTCCCTGTCCTTTCCTTGTTTGTTAGGGAGACTTAAGTATTGTAATCTGAGAGTTGTCCTCTTGCCCACTGCTCATCTGACATGATCTGTGTGTGAAAGTTAATGCACGAACATTGTGGCTCCGGAATGGAATAACATTCAGCTGCTCACCCATGGACTTTGTGGAATGGTGTTAAGAGAAAAGCTTAGAGGGTCTATTACAGATGCTCTCACACTTTCCAGTGGAGTGCATTACTAGCAGGGATGCATCAGTACAGCAAATCTGGGCCAATAAATGACACTGATAATGACTTGCTGAGGTTGGTATGGCTTTCATAGAGAATAAAATGCTACTTCTCAATGGCACCAGTATCATGTTTTCCTTTTGTAAGACCACTACTCATCGCGTGAGATCCTCCAGATCCTGATGTTTCCTGTAACGCACTCTTTCATCAATCTGGACTGAGACCATATTACCCCAGCCTGACCTCAGAGGACCGCTTCTGATTCAGATGGAAGAGATCTTAAAGCAACACTGTACAAACTCGCATAATCCTTAACCCCGAGGATTAGCTTTAATAAAGACAGACCGTATCTCTTTCCGGCAAAAAAAAAAAAAAAAAGGTTAGCAGATGACACAGATCTTTAAGAAAATGGAAAGAGTTGGAGTCTCTCAACTCCATTGTGTTAGACCACCCATGCTGACGAACATAAAAACCACATGTGCTGCTCTCTCCTGTCTTCTGATGGAGAGTGGGTTCAGCACTCTGACCCCCAGGCTGACTAATGTATTAATAAACTGCCTTCATGAACTTTTCCCCCTCCAGAGTTTCCTATATATCTGCACTTGGTCTTAAAACAAGCTCTCTCCCCACTGCATTTAAGTGAGACATGAGTGATCCGTTACAGTAGGGCAACCCCACTAATGCATGGTCACTGTACACAGTCCAGTAAATGTCTGAAGAGACTGTCCAAAACTGGAGTACAGTAAAAGAAGCATGTTTAGACATTATGAGCCTGTTCTGTCTAATATATTAGTTTTGGGTGGTTTTCTTTACTGCTGATCTACTACAGCTATTCGTATTTAAGCTTCTATGTTTCTAAAAAGCAATTTAATATCCACCTACCAGTGAGAGAAGTTTATGTAAAGCTAGAAGAAAGTGACAGTGTTATTGTTACGAAGATAATTTATCTTATTACAACCAGTGTTTTTCTATGGAGTGCAGGAGGTTATGACACAGATCCATTCTTATAACAGGGAAGAGAAAATATTTTGTATTAGTTTAGTTGTGGGAGTGAGCGTCCTAAACTCAAAACGTCACTTTGAGACTGTCGTAGCTCGAGGAGCCCCTGTATGTCACTGGACCTTCGAAACACTGAGCAGCTGTATGCAACATACCAGTGTAGTTGATTGAGTGCTAATAGCGGCCCTTGTGGAAAAAACTCTGCTCTCAAACTCACGTTCTAGTCAGTAACCGCACATTGACAAAGACTCTGTTTGGATTTTGTATTAGGATCAAGATTGTTCAGCTGGAAGCAGGTCTGCACCTTCCAAGAAAGGAAAGATAATCAGGTTTTACCACATATAAAGTTTATACACAACTATAAACAATATATCATGATAACTAAACTAAAAAATCTTTGGGTTGAGAAACTGAATCAGGGAAATTCAGACAGAAAAAAGCATACAAGGATTGATTTCAATCTGCAAAAACAATTTACCAAAAAAAAAAAAAAGAGAAGCAGATTTATGAAAAATTCGTACACGTCTTTACACACAGTGCCAATAAATCAGTCCCTATCCCTCCCACATCAGCTCTCCAAAATGATCTGTATCTCTTACAGATTGATTCCTTCGATTCAAAATGACCTCTCTAAAGATACCGGTCTTGCCTTAAGGCATGACTCAATCACCAGGCCTACTACTCAACTGCACAATCCGCCCATATTGGCCTCTTTTCAGTCAATCAAGTTTTTTTTTATATAGATATAAAAGAACAGTCTCAAGGACCTGCAGAGTAAACTTTTTTTTCCTCAGTTTAGCAAAAAAAAAAAAAAAAAAAACAGCACCCCCACCCCCCCAAAACTAAACTTAAAAGAAGACACATTAACCAGTTCCCACTGGTTTAGAGACAGCCAACAAAGAACCATAGCAAACGTGGTCCCGGTAAAATAAATAACATCAACAGATTCAAAAATACGGCATTCTACTGAGACAGATTCCTACTGTATGAGTGTATTTGGCCTAGAAATCAACAAATAGCTCAGTCACGCTCAGTCCAAAAGGTGTCCATTCTTCAGTTCTTTTTTCAATGTTGGACTGGAACCGATCGCTTCAGATGCCGCTGATGTGCAATAATTTAAAAAGGGTGTTTGATCTGCACCATGAACGTTTGCTCGGGACGCTGCCTTCCCTGGAAACAGCAGTAAGACCAAGTATGGAGTTTTCCTCAGAAACTGCTAACTTTACAGTGCCTTCAATTGTCCAAAATATAGTGTTGAAGATATGTGTAAAAAAAACCATTGCTTTTTCTTTCATACAATGTGAGCAAATAAAACAAAATCTACACCGCCTTAAAGCGCCAATGAGATGACTGTTCCCAAGTGCTTGCACAAGTTTAATATCATTTGCTCTTACACACACACACACTTGAAACTCATACTCAATAAATAGACAATGGTGTAAGGCAGTGTTGAAACATGCATTCGTCACAAAGAACAGAACGAAACATTCATACGTAGTAACAATATGCACATTCTTTTTTTTTTCTCTTTTTTTTTTTGGAGCATGAACTTGATATTCCCCTTTTTGGCAATGTTGGACTTTTCAAGGCTTTTCAGGTGAAGTCCTGGTGGACAGGAAGAAATCCCAGGATGATGTATCGTGTCGATCACTGAGGCACAAGGAGAGGAGAAAGGCGCTCCGGGACCTCTAGGTGAAGCTGATCCATAGCATTGCCACACAAGCTGATTGATTCAAAAGACAGAAGTTGAGGACGTCTGGAGTTCCTGCTCATGGCAGCCAGCTGCACAGGCTCCTCAAGACGCTCCAGAGGTTTCCAAGTAGCTCTGCAGCTTTCGAACTGTGGTTTTGTCCAACGAGCAAAGGTCAAAGTCAAAGGTCGTGTTTGTGATGTGAAAATGTCCAGTTTCTTCAATGAGGTTTACAATCTAGACAAGAAAAAGACAGAATTACTATAGTCTTTAAAGAGAAGAACCACAGAGCAACACCAGAAAACCAAAATTACAGCATGAAGACCCTTTATGGGTACAAGACAATTTAAGGGTTCTTTCAATAACCTTTACACTGTGTGGAGGTTAAAACGTTAAAAAAAAACGTTAAAACGTTAATGATACACACACGACTTTTTACAAAAATGGTTCTATCAAAACGCCCGCCTTCGCCCATTGCAGCTGGGATAGGCTCCAGCCCCCCCGACCCTGAAGGCAGGAATAAGGGGTAGCTAATGGATGGATGGATGTTTCTATGAAAAACATCCACTGTAATGTCAAAGAACTCTTTCTGGCACCTTTGTTGATTTTTAAATAGTGGAGGTGCCTGGATGGGCGGTTTGTTACAATCATCATAAGTTGTCACTGAACAACTGCATTTTCCATCTGAAAATATTATGACTGAGTTTTTAAGTACTAGTGTAGTAATTTTGGTAAAAAAAAAAATTAAATAAAAAAACAAACAAACCAACAAACTTCACAGCATCGTGTCAAAATGCCATATTGTCTTATTTATCTGGGAGCACCAGATACTCATTAGTACCGTTTGCTGCTGAGCCAATCTATTCCTCAAGCACAAGAAATTTTCCGTATACTGCCTAATTGAAAACAAGTTTAAGGGAAGCATCTCTAAATGGGTGGCTGTTGTAATGTTTTCCTCTTCTGCTTGATCCTGCTCCATTGAGATGAAGAGCCCCCTCCACATGGTGCTGCATATCCGTGAATGTAATGGGAGAGATGCTTTTCTAAACTGGCTCCTTATTGGTTCCAGCTCTCTCTCGAGTTCGGCGGGGATATCAGTGGCGATTAAAGGGGAAGGGGGTGTAGGACTCCGCAGCGTCTGCACAGATGAAACCATGCAGTAATGGGACCCAAACCTGATCCCTTTCACACTACAAAGCCAGACCCCCATATGGAAAGAATTTCTTCTCTTTCTGCTGAACCAGGGCCAGGAACACGGAGAGAGACTCAGGGGCCTGTTATGACACTGGAGATAGAACTCAGCTGCTCAGAGACTCCATCAGAGACGAGGAGGGAGGCTGTTTTGCTGCTTAAGGTGCCATTGGGGGGGGGCTACTTTCTACAATTAATGGACACCTAATTTGTAGACATCGCCTCCTTAAAGCTATTTTAGTGACTGTTAGTTGTTTTCACAAATTCCACACCAAACATTCGTGGCAGAGAACTAACTGTAGACGATGACAATGATGAAGCCAATTTCCCAATTTCTGGTTCTTCAAGCAAGACGAGAGTTAATCATTGCCATGTTTAATGGCAGAGGATGTGGAATACTTAGCTAGACTCGAAAGGATTAGCTTGATTATGCTGTGTGTTTGCGCGGCCTCAACCTTGTTTGGAATTCTCCCAAACTTATTC
The DNA here is from genome assembly GCA_037974565.1 of Clupeocharax schoutedeni. Lineage (NCBI taxonomy): Eukaryota > Metazoa > Chordata > Actinopteri > Characiformes > Alestidae > Clupeocharax > Clupeocharax schoutedeni. The sequence goes on along the minus strand of JBBPDH010000011.1, from coordinate 13,385,409 downwards.
CATGCCTTTTCATTAGGAAGGCAAAGGAGAGCTTTGGGAAAAAGAAGAATCGTTCTCTGTTTTGTCGAAACAAATAGGTCTCAAAGTACATAATCAAAAGAATTGTGTCTGCAGAGCATTTCCTGAGCCAGGACTGGAGCGAGAGAGAATAGGTGCTGTTTCTGCAATGATTGATCACATGCAGATTCTCACTGACAGGTTAACGTCGTGAACACCAGCTTTAAGCTTCACATGTGTCTCAGGCAATGTGCTCGATGATCTCAGCCCTCCTTTGGTGTTTCATACAGTTGGGATCAATTTTCAAGTATTTTCTTATTGGCCTCTTGTTTGACAAGTGAACAAGCTCAATGCAAACCCCAATGCAGAGGGCTCTCCTTTCAAAAGCACCATTAAAACTGCTTCATGATTACTCTTCATAGACTACGGCCAGTTTACCTGCTGCAATATGTGCCTCTCTCTCAGTGCCATCAGTCGTCTGTGGAGCTCCACCAGCTCATCCAAGTATGCCTGAAACAACATATGCAATTATTCTACTGTAAACTTGGCTATTTTTGTCAGCCACCTACTTTAACTTATGTTTTTTATGATTCCTGCCTCAAAACACCAGGACAGTTCCAAGAGCACATGCAAATTATGAAAAAATGTGAATTTGTGGTGCAGTAAAAAATGCCTACAAAAATGCCCAATTTTATACTGTAAACCCTAAGTAGGTCCCAAATACACTCCCAATACATTTTAATACATTACCCTTAAAGAAAATGTAAAGGTAAACCCGTATCCAAACAATGTAGCAGCCAATCAGCAGCAAGGAGATATGAACAATGCTCTCGGATTGGCTACTTTCAAACCTCTTGCCTCTGAGTACACAATACCAAAATACTCTTTCTTTGTGTTCTCTCAAGAGTAACAACAATTTTATACCAGTTATATTTTATATGGAAATGTTGCTGATTTTATGTTATTTATTTTACAAAATTAAATTTTTCTTAATAATTTAGCCCTAAAATACATGAAAAATTATATGTTGATACAAAAAAAGCAAAAGAAATGTGGAGGATATATGTGGTTTCTGCAAATTCTACAGCGGTTTCTGTGAACAATTATTAGTTTGTTTCTAAGACAAAATCAATGAAATGACTGAAGCTGCGAATCCTGCAGGGGTTTCCTGTATATCCAGTTTTGCTGAAGATATGCTGAATCAAGGCAGCAGCGTTTACCTTGTCATAATCAATATTCTTGGCTTTGTCCACTTTCGATTGCTTCATGGGACTCTTGACTTCTAGTATCTGGAAAGCAGGAGGACAGTTCCATTTGTAATATCACAGTGAACTTAATGGAAGGTCAATGCATTGAAACTGGGAGAGAGGAATATTTAAACAGTGCAACGACAAGTTTATATTTCTCAGTAACGCAGCAACTGATTAGAAGAGTAAACTTGCAAGGTGACCGAGATTTATTTTACACAACACACGAAAGCGTATTGAAAGGATAAATGATCACTTCTGTTTTTAAACATGTAAATTGAGAATAACTTTAGAAAAACACAAAAATAACAAAAACAGATGAAAACATTTTTTCACTGACACCGAAACGCTGATTGGAAGAAAAAGAAAGGAAGTTGTGCCAATGACCTTTGGTTGTAAATCAAGAAATATTTATACTTGTCATAATGCAACATTATTTGTGACAATCACAAAATAAGCTATCCAGTGCCACTAAATATGATATATACACATAATAAAAGTGCATTATCCAGTCATTGTTTTTTCTTTTCAACACTGTTACACTTCAATCTGTAGAGAGGAGATTTACAACTACCTGATTAGAAACTGAAAGAAAAAAAGTTGATCTAACCTGATTATTGCTGGCCTTAAGGAGCGGAGGGGCCTCATTCTGTGGGAGGGGAGAGGAGGCAGAGCTATTCTCACTGTCACTGCCGTCACTCAGACTCACCCTGTGACCGGTCACACACATTCACAGTCATAACGCAAGTACAACAAGCAGCCTCTTGATATTTCACTGATATGTAATCAGCATTTAGAATCAGCGTTAGAAGAGGAAGAATATTACAAAATATACATAGAAATAAATTACCTTCCCATATGGTAGTGGTGTTATTAACATCATTATTATTAATAGCAGTCCCTTACGAAAATTCAATATGGTTTCCTATGGTTTTTATGCAGTAACCATAGTTACTGTATTAGTAACTATAGTATTACTATGGTTTATCCATAGCACTTAATGGTAGTTGAGGTTCTACCATAGTTTACATATACATATACCACTTCATAGTTACTCAAAAAAACATGATAACCATGGTTAGTCATAGTAAACCACGGTTAATTTTCGTAAGGGGTGCTTCGTTAATATGCATATAGGTTCTGGTAAGGTAGCTCAGTTAGTAAAACAAGTAATTACATTACATTTATTCATTCATTTGGCAAACAAATAAACACACTTCGTCTATCAAGCTGCTATATTTTTAGGCTACAGGCAGACAGAAACCCTTCTGTAATAAAGCATGTTGGACTGAAATGGTGAGTTCTATGATTGGTCAGTTACCTGCGATGGCGATGTGTCATGTGCGTGTGTAACGGTCGCTCCAGGTCAGAGTCCATATCATTGTCTTCCTCCTCCTCTGACTCTTCTTCATTGTCATCCGAGTGCAAATCTTGAATTATCGTCTGTAACGGACCCAGCACTGGACACGCATGACACAGAACACACTAAATACCAGACAGTCTAACTGAGCTTGAATTCAAGACACTATATAGAAGTAGAAACGTAGTTTAGGTGAAATGAGTAAACAAACCAACCAATCAACAAACAGTCCCAGGCCGAGGGTTGGCCTGATATGCAAACATACACTATCAAAATACACCAGAGGCAGCAGGACAGGTAAAGAGGTTACCTTGGCGCTTGTGTGCAGGTCCAAAGCCTGAACTGGAGCTGGAACTTGAGCTGGCTGGACTGGGCTGTTCTGACTGGGGGGGGACACAACATTAACATGTATAGGAGCTAAAAACATTCTAGCACAAAAAGTTTAGCACAAAGTCATAAAAAAAGAACATTGTAGACAGAAGTCCTTGCCAAAATGCTCCTGAAGCTCCAGGAGGAGAAGCAGTTAATGTTTACATTTGAAGATCCTCAAAAGAAGGCTTTATTCCAGCTGTTCCAGAAAGTGCTTGGATGAGACGCTTTCATGTTCTCTATCTTAAGTGTGCCATAGCAACAACTAGCCATGTTAACAGTTTGCTGGAGGGTCAACAGGCACTAGAAATGAGGAATCAAAGGAATCAAAAGGATCTTCAAAACACACACAAAAAAGAATCTTTCATCTGAGGGGGTGCAACAAACTCCTGCAGTAAGAAATTAGTGAGAGATAAACACTTATTTTAGTAGCTGTGTTAATAAATGTGTGTGTGTATAATTATGTACATCATGAGCAGATGCAACAGTACTTATTGCTTGGCAAAGTTGTGCTAAAAATCATGAAAAAATGTCTCTTTTTAACCAGTGTAGGTGTTAGAGTTTAATAGGTCCCCTATTAGTGTAAAAATTTTATCATTGGAATATCGCATGGTCAAAGTCATACCAAAAATGTAATAATTATCAGCACAGTATGAATATCAGCCACTTATAATATATCAGTCAATCAATATAACGGACAATGTCTCAAAAATAAAAGTCAGTGTTGGATTCATATACTATTTAACAAACATTAAACAGAAGAATTCAGACATGCGCGCACACACTTTCAGCTGTATTTTTCAAGGCAATACTGTGCAATACTTGCCCACTCTTCTTTACTGAATTGCTCAAGCTCCATCAAACAGGTGACTGTTGATGGACTGCAATCTTAACACCTCTCTCCACTTGGCCTCAGAATTTTTAGGGTGTGTTTGGTCAAAGTTCAATAGAGAATTAATGTGGCCTTTCTTGATGAGGAACTTTTTTCTTGCAGCTCTCCCAAACAAGTCACATTTGTTAATCTGGTGATATTGTTGTCCCATGTAACAAGGACCACTCTGTCATTAATTGGATGAAAGGTGCCATAGGCCTTTGGAAGTCAATTAACTTGATGTCTAATAAAGAAGGTGATTCATTTAACCTGACTGAGTTCACAGGTATTTTTCGGAGGGAGGTGATCCTTTATCCGAGTTACTGTTCCTGGTTTTCCTTTGTTTCCTAAACTGTTGCTCTCTGTGTTGCTTTTTGTTGTATGTTAGAAGTTGAACTAAGTAAATACAGCTAGCAAAAGCTTTATGGCAGCAAAGCAACAAACTGAATATTTTGAGCTGGGTGATTTTTTTTTCTATACCCAGTTTCTTATCCAAAACTGCATGACAAAGGAGATTATTAAGCTACATAATTGGCATTTATGGCTTTACAATCATTATAATTTATGCACACGTGCAGCTCAGTCTCTGTGCTGCTGCCAGTATTGTGCCACACCTAAATCACCCACAGCTTCCATGTCACCAGGCTGTGTGACATGCAGCAGTAGAGGTTTAACAATGGCGGAAATAAAGGTTCATTGCTGCTTGGTAGTCAAACCAGAGCTATTAACTTCACTTTTCTCTCCACACTGGAGTTTCTGATGGGTTCTGGTGTCACTTCCCCACTGTAAATCAACAGCCTCCCCTAAAGCCTTCTTAATGAAGGCTGATTTATGAGAACATTGCCACACAGGCAGTGTCAGCCTCTCTACCACACATACACACATTAAAAAAAGCATTTGACATTAACACACAATTGCAGCAGCATATGAAGACAAGATCCAGACAGCACCAGTAAGCAATCAAGCAATGACAGAGAGTTAATTCATCATTTTCCCCTGTACCATCAAACTTCAGGAGTTCTTTCCTATTAAGAAGATCTACAACGCTGAACGCAATAAATGTAAATCCTAGGAAAAGCACCGTGACTCTCATTCAGCTATGAAGCTCATCATTCCTAGGCCAGATGAGATTTACTGGCAGACTCCTCGAAATGCTCAGAGAGTAGATAAATTACTGAAGACACTAAAATTTATGACGACCTTCTGACCTCTCCAGGCCATGTCTGACTGCAGAGCGCGGCTAGTTGAGAAAACAGGCCTGTGGAAGCCCATCAGAGTGGATTTAAACAGACCCAACAGCTTCGTATCCACTCTACTACACAGCAGAGTCAACTCAACATAAAAAGGAAATGAAAAAAATGACTATATGCTAATAGCATGCAGTGTCTTGCTACAAAGTTTGGGTACAACCACATTAAACATAATAACTTAAAACCCCTCCACATGACCAAAATAAACCCGGTGAAGGTTATCACAGTCCCTGATCAATGTCGCCAAACCTCTGACGGGCGGAATAGGAAGTCCTGATCAATGGGGTCACCACCCCCCAAGCTCTGATGTTGATAACACCAAGTTGCAGGCTGTGTTTTGAATATCATCTGTCAGTAGGACATGGAGGAATTAGGTTCAGGTAAGCTGCGTGTGAGACTATTCTACACAGCTCTGTGTGTCTAAGCACAGAAGCCAACCCAGCGTGGTTAAGATTAAAGACTGTGCCTGTCGCTAAAGGGAGAAACGTGACAGTTTAACTGGGTAGGATCCGATGGGCTAAGGTATTTAACACCCACACAAAGACACACACACGTCATCAGTGCATTCTGTAGCTCACTGTTGCTGCTCAGATGCCATCAACAGCAAACAGAACACTAATATTCACAGCAGAACAGTAGGATTTAAATCACAAGGACAAAAGTAATTTGCTTTTAATATCTCAACCAAACAGCTACAACAGCCAAATTTAATTATTTACATGATAGGGAAGACTATGACCAACAACGATTACACATTTTTTGTTTAAAGTGCTGCAGTAATTTGAATCCAACACTCCACAAGGCTTCTGCTATGATGACTGGATGTATTATATTATATCAATCAACCAATTATCCAGAGAAGAAAATAAATAAATAAATAAATAAATAAAAAGGTAAAAGCCCCCCAGGAATCTCTGCCACTAAACTCTCCTCTTGGCCGTGTTTGGAGGATCTAGAGTTTCATATTAAGTCCACCCTGCATTTCTGTGGGGTTTGTAACCCTCCGCTGAAATTCCCTTCTCAGCGCTCTGTGCCTTTTATGGCCACACCGAAGAATTTAAGAACAGAAGGAAAAAGAAAAAAAAAAAAAAAGGGGGGGGGGGGGTAAAAACACACAAAAGACACAAAAGACCATCACATTACTATTAACTTAATTCCTTTAGGTGAACGGCTCAACAGGAAATCTAAAGACGCCATTAAAGTTAATCTGAATTAATTTGTTTACATTCTTCTCTGATGAGCCCTCTGTGAAACCTAACCGACACTTTCCCCAAAGTGCGGCAAACAGAATTCACTTGGCCGGACTGTAAAGCAGACTGGCACGGTTACGAGAGAGACAAAATGACTGAGTGAGCAAGTGAGCAAGAAAGAGACAGAGAGAGAGATAGAGAAAGACAGAGAGACACAGACACAAAGAGAGAGATAGAACCAGTGAGAACATCACAATCACAGAGCTAAATAGAGAGAATTACAGTTCACCAAAACATTCCTCCACAAACCTAGACAGGAGGTCCCTGTTTAAGTGTATTGTACTCAATCACTGAAGAAAAACTGCCCTAACTGCACACTACATGTTGCTCCATGTGCACAGAAACACATTTAAGTTGGGCTATTTCACACCAACTCATGCAAGCTTTCCAGGTCACATCATTCCTTTCCACACTTGAGTGTAAAAAGAATTCAATTCAAGCAAACCAAAGTACTTAATTTCACCAGCTGAATACAGTGACCTGAAATAAGCTGAATAAAAACATTTCTGTGTTACATGTATTATTTTAGCTCAATCCATTTATTTTATAAGCATATGCTGCATTTTCTTGCAACCCCACTAATATCTCTAAGCTTCAAGTCTACACTGAAACATTACGCATAATATTGTGAATGAGAAGAGTTAAACAGTAGTTGGATAAATGTGAAGTGATACACACACACACACACACACTAGGGCTGCACGACTTTGAGAAATAACCTAATTGCGTTTTTTCTGATAAATATTGCGATGCGATTTTTGCATTCGATAATTTTAAGTGCATAAAACCTAAAATTATGAATAAAATATGTTGTTAATTTTATGACATAGAGCAGCGTTTCTCAAACT
>JBBPDH010000011.1:13351578-13362724 GCA_037974565.1 Clupeocharax schoutedeni | reverse complement strand
CTGAACCTCTTTACCTTTACCTTTTATTCTCATAAATGTTATGAATATTGCATACAGCAGATCCTGATGGCTATTGGGCACACCTAATCTGAGACTGTACAGTGCTGACAATTAATCACTTCCAATTAACATTTTTTTTTTCTTAAAATTTTTTTTCCTACTTAAAAACTATCGGTTAAATAATCGGTTATCGGCAAGTACAGACCAACCTAGCTATCGGTATCCGTAAAATTCAATATCGGTCGACCTCTACTCAGTACCAAGTTTTTATAATATCACCTTAAACAATAACAAGCAACGCTTGTGCTGCATAGTGTGTGCAACAGGCTATTGCTATTAGGTATTGCAATTAGGCAAATGTAATTATTAATATTTCAAAAATCCAGACTACACAAAGATAAGAAAAAAGTGTAGGTGAGCGGTTAAACCCTCCTCTCAAAGGAATGGCCTTGTAGTTCATCAGCGACTTGTGTTCTCAGGTTACATGGCAACCATGGTACTCTTTCCCCCCCCCCAACTCTCTCCCTTGCTCTCAACAGGCTGAGTGACAGGTCTGCTGGCTAGACGGCACGTGACCCTGATCCTGAGGTCACGGCACCTCAACCCACTACTTCTGCACAAATATTGTGGGTTGTGATTAAATGCATGACTGGGTCAGGTTCAATTATGAACTCCTAAATGGGACCCATTTACTGTGGTGCACGTATTATGCATATTAACATCACAAGAGCTTTCTCTTAACAGCATAAATGTAAACAACCTAAAAATGTTCACATTTTCACAGAATGAATCCTATGCTCTCACACATCAATTGCATTGTTACCTGACTAGATTACTATGCAGCTCACATATAAGCTGCATAATAAGCAACCAGAAAAAAATCTGAATAATTGAAAGTGTACAGAAATGTTACAAATGTAACAAAGAGAATAAAGTTACAGGGGTGATATTAAATTTTTGTGTGGAAAGCCAATACAGTGACAAAATAATGAACACGTATGGGATCTAGGCTGGAATCGCTCAAAACAAGAGGAGAATCAAATAGTTACACTGGAATACTGGCAGCCTACTATTGTGGCTGTGGAACTCCCAAGTTAAAAAGGTCACTTTACATTTGGAAAAGGGTGCCTGGACGGGCAAAGTGCACAATACACTCATTGACCTGTAACAGGAACTTTGCCAACAAGCGCGAGAGACAACAAGAGAGCGATATATATAGATTCTTTTTTACTGGAAACGGCCAAAAAGAACCCCCCCCCCCACACACACACACACATACTTCGAGCCAGGATGCCAATCACAGAACAATGCCAGTCAGAATGCATTTACCCTCTCTCCAAGACTGGGTCGTAATGAGGCAAGGCCGGAAGATACTGAGCCAAACTACAGAACAGGGGAGGTGAAAAAAGACAAGTGAAATAATACTAAAAAAAAAAAAAGATACAGGAAAAAAACCCAAAACGCTTCACTTGACATTAAGATCTCTGCATGGTTCGACTGTTAATATACACTAGTAATTTCTATCAACATTTCTGCTCCCCTCACACAAAAGTTAATGTATATAATATAAATTATGTTGATGATTTACTTCTGAACGTCCAGACGTAATAACACTGGTCTGTGGAAAGCGATTGCAGCTCTCCCTGTAGACTCAGATTACCATCTAGTAGTTAAAGCAACGACTCCAAAGCAAGATGTGTGTCAGTAGCACAGTGAGTGTAAAAAAAATCCTTAGGACCACCTGCATTCAGATCAACCAGGGGTGAAACTTAGTATACATGTTCCACAAACCCTACTTTACAGTGACTATAAAGACAATCACTTGTTAAGCTGTAAGAAGGTTGTTCTATAAATAATTCCAAACCATTCCTCAGATTATTCCAGACATTCCTCACCTGGTTCATCAAGCTCCGTGGTCCTGAATGAGTCTCTGTAACATCTTTTAAGATTTTGGCCCAAACTGTCCAAGCTGTGTTTTGGGATGAAATTCTTTTCTTTTGTTGTTTTTTTATGTTTTCTGCTAAAATAGACAGCCTTGGGAGTCTTATTTGCTGAGCTCCCAGAAAATGTTAGCCAAAAAACAGACTAACACCCTAGTGGTCATAACTCTTTTGGCCAGAGGGCTGGAATTTCAGAATCAGAAAACACACACAAAAAAAAACACTTATCCTTGGATGTAGTTATTATGAAATATAGCTCATAACACAGTCCATGGTGCTTAATTAATAAAGGCAGCAGTCCCAACAAAAACCAAAATCACCAGTGTGACACAGCAGAATGGGATCTGCTAATGTGGAGAGAGAGTTAGATTTCAGGTCTGTCTGAGGCTGAACAGTAATGTGGAATGTGCTGATTAAATGCAAACAGGACTGAGGACTCTACCTCTGGCTAATCACCTGCTAATGTCACCAGGTCACCATGCTCCATGTGCTGCTGTTCCTGTGAAGGAACCCCCCTGCGCTCTCAGAGTTAGCAGTAATCACGCTAGTGATGGGGCTGAAACACAAGGGATGAAGATTCTAGCTACTAAAACAGTCAACTCTGGGAGTCTTCACTATAATCGCCTCACTGCAAGACTACAGTATATGGCTGCGATGGTTGTGGTGGTCAGTCGTTCACTAGGTCCTCATCAAATCTTTTTATTCATTTACACATAGAGCAAAGCTAGCCTAAAATAACAAACCATTTGTGAAATGAAATAGGTTAGCCTATAATTGGTCCCAGGCTTGCTCACCATAATGATGACTGCCAAACACTGGGAAGGCTCCCACCTCTGCCTTACAATGGCCTAAGTGGAAAATGCAGCCTTATTATATGCTCCACAGGAAGGCACTAATTCCAACACTGGCGCTTCAGAACATTTTGTTTTTTCATAAAAGCACATTAAACTGTGTTTTTAGCAATATATTTAACAATGAAAAACACCAAAGGAAGTGAACAAAGAGTTTTAGCTGCTCAAAAACACATTATGGATTTGCTGGCTTTAAAGCACAGTGCAATCTGAGCAAATGTCCTATTCATAGCTCACACTCTCGTTTATTCTGGGGAATAAATTGTAAAAAACAAAACAAAAACAAAAAAACCCCACATGTTTGCAGGCAATCCAAAAAAAGTAGAAAACTTATCTGGACTGAAGTTAATCCTCATGCTGTCCCCTGGACTTGTGTGAGGAGCTGGTATATAGAGCTTCATAAATATTTGTTTACCCACCGAAATGCATGGTTCAAAATTTAATCCAATGGATTTATAAACTTCTAAACTTCTAATTTGCTTTGAAGTGTCTTAAATATTACTAATTATTTGTAACACTGTCCACTTTAATCTACTGCTCGTTCTCCTAGTGCCCTGCAACATTACCTACATCACATTAAACATAAAACGTATGATGGAGCCATCTAAGAATCTTGAAAAACTCAGGTTCACATGAGGTGCACTCCACCATTCAGGTTGCCAGGGGGGTCTCCCCATCACCTGACTGGTCCATTCATCACTGAGGACTTCCTGTTAAAAATCCACACTGCTATGATTTTATTCTGCTTCTTCAAAAGCCTGTCTTTCCATGGCCATTTTTCTTAGTTAGATAGTCACATCGTGCTCAACTACAAAGAGCATCATACATCAAGCACTGCTCTTTAACAAAAGCTACAAGGCATCTACACATACACCAGTGAGAAATAGTCTTTCAAGGCTAATGTAGCTTCTAAGAGCTTCCTAATCAAAGGCCTGGCGAAGTGGCTTCCTGTCACTTGCAACAGTTTGTTTGGATAGGAATTTGCAGCAGTTTGTCATTGTAGGGGGGAGGCGAGAGTTAAGCAGAAATCCTTGTGCTCATCTTGGGTGTAGGGAATTATTATTTTTTGAACTGCGGGGGTTAAACCATAAAGAACAGAGAGGGTAACACCACGGAACCTAACATATGGGAGCACCAAGTCTGCACACAGAGGTGTAAACTGACACCTTGTATGTGGGAACCATGGCAGCTGATGATCTTTGCCCATTAGGGACAGAGTTTCTTTAGGGTGGGAGGCATATCATAGTCCCCAGTCCCTGGGTACCTTTTCCTTTAGGGTTTTCTGTGCCCAAAAAAACAGAGAAGGAAGGAAACACACATATGCAAAAATACAAAGATACTCTTGAGGGTACTCCTGAGTCTCTACTTCAAGATCAAACATTAAACACAGTAGCATAATGCCACTACATATCTTGTGAGGGAGTATGGGTTCTTTCCATAATCATGATTAGAAAGAACTCAAGAAATACTATAACATGACAGTAGGTTAGCAACACTGTTCCATGTATGCTTGCTTACTTATGTTTGTTGACAACTGAGAATTTGGAGCTGAACAAGACTACTTTTGGTTATGAAATGATGCAGGACGGGGGATCCCAAAGATGGCATAAATGAAAGAGCCCCACTGGAATTGAGTATATTTAGCAAACCGTGCCCAGAAAAAAAAAAAAAACTCTGGCCACTGTTTGTAAACTTTCCTTGCCAAATCACATCCTGGTGGAAATGCTGTTGGAAGAAATATCCAGTGCTGAGCTCAGCACCAACTGCTTAAAAGTATACGAACACCTTTGAGCAAACCAGAGATATTGCTGATGCAACTGAGCACCCCAAAGTCAAATGACTATGCAATGCTGACACCATCCACATGAACCAGCGCCACTACATTTGTTGCTAAGCGCCTCAACCCCCATGGTGGAACTCTTGAAATTGCCACTTCCCAGCTGTGCTTTCACAAATGCTGGAGTCAGCCCAGAGTCAGACAGCAGCCCTGGAGTGCTGTTCACTTCATGGCATGCTTTCAAATCTGTGTCTGCCATGCCAAGGCACTGCGGGTCAGGGAAAACGTCCAGGTTTAGGGGTGAGGTCTGAACTCCACGATGGCGACATAAAGCGGTGCTCTCCTCGGTGCGGCTCTACAAACAGTGCAGGCTGTCGAGTTTCAATGAGATGTGTCCAGCACAGTGGAGATACTTTTGGTGCTGTCGAAAGGGGCTTCGTTTGTAATTACAGCTGCTGTGGCCCCTCACTCAAGCTAGGGAACCTTATCACCATCCCATTTGTCCTCCTGAGTGGGGCTGTGGGACTAGGCAGTGTGCCATGGCAACTTGTCTGGAGTGGGTAATGAGAAAACAAGCAAGTGGCAAGTCAGCCCACCCATGCCAATCAGGACCACCAAGTTTGGCAGTAAAAGACTGCATTGTCTTTCAAAGGCAAAAAGCTCTAGTTAATGGGACAAAGATGAAAGTTCTGATAAAAAGGATGCTCAGATGATCAGACTGGTGTACTGTATGGCAGCCATAGTCTATTGTTAAGCTACATTACTTGATTAAAAACAATTTTACTCAGTAACAGTGTATTTAATTTTATATTGCTGCAACTTTACATTGGGCCTAAAACTTCTAAATTACAGTAAAATCATGGTAACACACAGCTTTAATACACAATACCTATCCAAACCTACTTTATCCATTCACAAGAATTAATATTTAAATATATAAAATCAAAGCCATAGAATTCAGATTTTTGAACGAACTGGCAGGCAGCTTCTCCCTCCAAGTAAAACTATGATTCCTTGGTCAAGATTACTGTAAAATATGATTAGCTACTTCAGCTGTTCCAGTTCTTAATGAAATGTATCACATTAGTCAATTTAATACAAATATTCAGTTTTCAAACAATTTATTTATCTTTCCAACATGGACCAGACTGCTGTAAATGCTCCATGAGTGCAAAGAAACATACATGAAACTCATGTGTGTGTGTGTGTGTGGGGGGGGGTCTCTGATGTCAGTAGTTGTTCCCTCTTAACATATACCAAAGTAGCCCCATTTTCGCTCTAGGCCACAGAGTCTATGAGAATTATGACCAAATATCAGATGAAGCTGAGCTGATTTTAAACCCTTTTATATGCAGCCTTGACTTAGTCCATTAAATGTCCAAGGTTTTCAGACCACTCAGCCCCAGAAAACTGGCCAGGTACATTAAACATACTAAAGTTTAAGGTCAAACAAATATAATTAACTTTTTTATGAATTGGCAATGACCAGCTGGCATTCTGCTCAAGACTCATTTACATGTGTTTCACCACATAACTATTTTAAGACTTTCATGAAACAGCAATCATCTACCTTTTAACCTTTTTAAGTTATTTGATCATTTCTGGAAGACTACACTTGGTTTGTTATTGCCCAGTATATGTTTTACTTTTACTGCTGGGTCTTAAAATAAATGCAAAAACTTATAAATATACTGACTTCTCAACATTAATAACTTGAATAGCCATCTCAACAATTCCTAGCTAAATCTTCTGAATATAAACTTGAAAATCATACTTACACATCTCCCAAATTTGCTCAAGCCAATGGAAGCAGTGTGAGGAGAAGAACACTAACTCTGTCCTAGTCTGAATCTCCCAAGGCATTCTTGTTCCTCTTTCACTTTGCAACTCAAAGCAGACCTTGAAATCAAGGTCCAAGGCCCAGTAATTGACCATTAGGGGCTGGGATGTAACACGGCATACATGCACTCATTCCAGACGCCCTATGGGCATCAACTGGGAAAGATTTGCAAGAACCAAAGTAGCGCACTCACATCATTTAATTGGCACCATACTAAGGTGATCAGTCAGTGGATAAGATTTCACGATGCCTCTCATTAAAATGCCATTAACGGCCGCCATTGCAACTGCTTTGACTGACGGTTCCTTTGATTTAATTTCCTGTGTAGTATTGTTTTCAGCTTATTGCACAAAGCTCTCTGGCTTTTGGGGGCTTAGTTTCTGAAAGCTTGCCTGTATTTTAGCCAGCCTACGGTGCGGTCATCGATGAGTCATCAGTCTTGGGGAGATGGGGTGGTCTTAAACTGTTGCTTGCTCTTAATGTCCTCAACCTTCAGCACACCATGCTTCACCCAGATCAAACAGCTTTAAAAATGTTTAATTTAAATCACCCACCCCCTCATGTAGTTAGCTATAATACAAAATACTACATATATAGCCAAGCACTTTACTGGTCTCAATCTTAAGAAAAAAATGTTAAGACTGATAAACAATGAATGTCAAAGTTAGTTAGTTAAAATGGAACGAACTGGATTACCACTGCTGTTTCAAAGTGTCCACCAACCTAAAACATAACGCCTGGTCTAATACCCTCAAAGTAAAATTAAAGTATAAACCCTAACCACCTCTTTATTGGAGATTGAGTGTGCTAGCTCCAGCAACTGCATTATCCTTGCAAGGAATTGTTCCCTTTCTTATTTCAAGTCACATTTAACAGCAGGTGGACAGATTCTGAAAAATCATGGTCACCATTCCATTTGTCCTCCTGAGTGGGGCTGTGGGACTAGGCGGTGTGCCATGGCAACTTGTCTGGAGTGGGAAATGAGAAAACAAGCAAGTGGCAAGTCAGCCCACCCCTGCCAATCAGGACCACCAAGTTTGGCAGTAAAAGACAAAGACAGGCTCTAGGTAATGGGACAAAGATGAAAGTTCTGTTAAAAAGGATGTTCAAAATATCAGACTGGTGTGCCTATATATATATATATAGGTAGATTCGACATTTTTACTCAGTAACTGTAAATCTAATTTTATTTTGCTCTAACTTTACATGATGCCTAAAGTCTCTAAATTATGGTAAAATCATGGTAACACACAGCTTTAATATGTAATACCTATCCAAAAACTACTTTATCCATTCACAATTAATCATCGCTTTACTCCTTCCCAAGTAAAACTATGATTCCTTGGTCAAGATTACTGTAATATATGATTAGCTATGGTCCACTTCAGCTGTTCCAGTTCTTAATGAAATGTATCACATTAGTCAATTTAATACAAATATTCCGTTTTCAAACAATTTATTTATCTTTCCAACATGGACCAGACTGCTGTTAATGCTCCATGAGTTCAAAGAAACATAAATGAAACTGAACCCATACACATGGGGGAAAAAACCCACACATTCAGACCTCTGCAGATCTCTGACAGCAGTAGTTGTTCCCTCTTAACATATACCAAAGTATATGTTATACTGGGGGGTGGCTTCTTGAGCAGGGGGACCTTGCACTGCAAGATTTCAATCCGTTATGATAGTGTGGTAGTGTTACCAATGGTGTTCTTAGTGACTATGGTCCCAACTGCCTGAAGTAGGGGTTCGCCCATGGAAGAAAATAATGTTTTAAAATGTGAATGTATTTTAAAATGTTAACTATACAAAGCCAGTTATTTAACATGGAACAAGCTTGGACCACCACTGCTGTTTCAAAGTGCCTACCAACCTAACAGATGATGACAAAGCCTGTTCTAAAACCCCCAAAACCCTCAAGGTAAAACTGACACAGATTTGCTGCATTTGGTTTTATTGTTCAAAATATACGTTCACTAGTACAGCTAAAGGGAAAATCTTACAGGTGCACGAATAGTTCATGCAATCAAAGAACAGAAAGGAGAACAGAAATGTGACATTCACTGATTCATCAAGCTCTGAAGCTGGTGAATAGACCTTTAAGAATTCTTACAACCACGAAAAGCTTCTCTTCGAGTCTCTTACCCTCTAAAACCGTGCTTACAGATGCAACACAATCTCCTCTAATCGATTTGGCCATCTCCCTTAGGTTCAAGGGCCATCTTATTAAAATGGGCTCTGACGAGTCATAAAAAGCAAAACAGTAGTGAGTCCAATAACTTCAAAGACTGTAAGCAATACACTGTCCAATGCAAATCACAAGGGGTATCATTTTTCCCGTTCAGATTTTTGTGTAATTTTTTTGAATGAGAGACCAGCACCCAATTCTGCAGTCAGCAAGAGTTCAGGCATTTCTGGCACCATCACATACAAATCTAAAAAGCTAAAACAAGGGAGCCTTTGAGAAGGGAATATGTACAAAACAGCCCGCAATGGTGAGATGCCATTTATTTGCCAAAAGAATAATTTTCCAAAAAATCAATCAATTCTGGGCATTTCTTTTACCATCCAAGACTGACACTTCACACTGAGCTTAGGCTGTGTGGATTTTTTTATGACAATTTAAACAGCTTCTTGCTGCCAACCAAGTAGACAATGGCCACGGCAGGATTCCCCCACAGCCAGAGCACAGGCTCAGATTTCATCTACACACGCTCGCCAAAACCACATCTACAAATTAAACCACTCTAGTTCCCCGAAATGCTAAATAATAACATTTTAAAAATAATTTGTTTTGGCTTCTTAATACATACAGTGCGCTCATCGCTGCTGGAGACACATGAAGGATATGTATATGTAATGGTAAAAACCCCACAAAAGCCCAGTCGATGAATAAGCTGGAGATTTCCCCACAAAAACATCATCTCGACTTGGAGCAAGATGCAAAACTAAATGAATTTACTTAATTCGTTTAAAAAAGAAACCCTTATCTAATCAGAAGGGCCCTTTTACTCAGTGGCAGAGGGAGGGGTGTCCTACCCTCCAGACTGAAACCCAACACTACCCAGGGTTTCATACATGTTCATTGTGAATCAGGACATTATTCCTGAAATGGGACTCAAAGGCAAGAAGCATCTCCAAGTTTATAAAAATGGTGCACAGGCTTCCATCGCACAACACTGTCGGGATTTCAGATCAGCAATTTCTCTGTTCACCCACTTGAGTACAGAGAGAAAAAAGTACTGTTTTTAATTTCAAGGTATAAACATTAAAAGCTAATGCTCTCAAGTCTATGGATGATTAAAAACAAACAAGCATAAAAAAAACAAAACCCCACTACACTGGGATGCTCACACAAGCAGTTTCGCATGAAAGCTAACTACATGTAGTCCTGCCTTCAAGTTCTTGAAAAGAAAGGATGTCTGCACTGCTGCAACCTAAGGCAAGTAATTTCTTATTACACTGAACACCAGTAGGGGAATAAGGTCTTACATCTAAGATCTGCTGAAGGTTTGTCACGTCTTGAAGTTTATAAAGAATAAAAACAATGCCACAGTGATGATTGGGTGAAGGGGGAGGGGGCTCTTAGTTTTCAGATGTAGCAGACAAAAAGGGGCAGACAAGTGCCATAAGGCACACAAACCAGGGTGGAAGACTAAAAGACTTTGCCAACAGACAGCTTTTATAAAGCGTGCTTCAATAAACCACTTCCTCCTGCCCCCCACCCCCCAGACTCCAAATGGGGTGGGGGGGTAAGCATTTATGGCCGAGTTCCTGTTTTGGACTGCTGCTCACAAGTCACCCCCCTTTCATTCCCTCCCTCCCTCCCTCTCTTCCTCCATCCCTCCCTTTTCCGCTCTTTTCATAGCGGTGGAGGAGGCAGCCTGCAGTCTCATGGCCTCAGCCCTTTGTGCTCTACCTATACAAGTAGGTACCGTCTCTGCCCAGTCGTAAAACAATTACTGGCCAATTCCTGCAGATGTTCGATTTGAAGCTCGGCTGCTGACTGGGCCAAAGGCTGCGGCTGAATCACATGAGGTCTCCAAGTAACTCTTCACTTACCTCCAATGTAAAACACTGTGGAGGATCTCCAGTAACTCTAAGGCTTTTGTCCTGCCATGCTTAGCAGTTTGGTGACTGTGGCGATCACTGTCCAATTAGCAAAGTGCAAGGTAAGCTTATAAATGTGCACATAGCAGCAGATGTTCATAACAATAAAACACGGGTTTCTCCATTCAAGCCATTCCTCGTATAAAGGCACACAATTTATACTGTTTTTATAAATGACAATATTTCTGAGATCACAAATGTTTCAATATGCTTCTCTGAGTCAACTGTGACATTGTCAGCACTTCAAGAACACTGGCCCAACTGCACATTTCATTACAAACAGAACATAAGACTTCTTTAGTTTACAGTGCAGTGTGTGTTATCACCAAGTACTGACTTTCATTAAATGTGCAACTTTTGACTCTTTTGCATAAATTTCAACCAATTCACACCCAGACACAAACGCAGGTTAGGGCTGGACGATATGGCAAAAATGTATATCACGGTATATTTCTTAATTTTGGTCGATACGATATAATTCCGATATAGATATGGGCAATATTAAAAAGCCTCAGGAAAAAGAGAGGAAAAGGAGACACACAATGGAGGTCTGCAAACTGAATTTGCAAAGTCTATAATACCTCCAGGCTCCTGGCGGCATCACATTTCTTGTTTGTATTTAGCC
>JBBPDH010000011.1:13334921-13347103 GCA_037974565.1 Clupeocharax schoutedeni | reverse complement strand
CTAGTGCTAGTGCTAACTCTGTTAGCCGGGACAGGAGAGTTTAGAAAACCACGAAAGAGAGAGGGAGAGGGAGAGAGAGAGAGAGAGAGAGGAAAGGTGAGAGTCTGAAAGCCCCTTGAGGCTGCATTTACAGGCGCGCCTTGTTGATGCTTGGCAGTAGGCGTGTCTTCCACGTCGGGAGCGGAGCAGCGGCAACCAATCGCTGTTGAACAGATTTGAATGGTGGGCGCTTACGGAGAAACACCTCCGTTAAGCGTTCACGTGAACGCAGCCACGCGTCTGTGCTGCAAGTAAAGCACAAGCGCAAGATCGGTTTGAAATTGGCAATACGTGTGAGTGGCCAAAATTCGGCCGTTGATCGGTGGCCGATCGATCGGTGCATCCCTACTATACTACTGTCACGTCCTTGCAAATACTGTAATACAGTAGACCATATTGGAGATCTATCATGGAATCAGGTTGAAGATATGATCATAAAGCTAACAAAACATTTTATTGGTTATCAATAGTAGACTGATTTGGGATCAGTCAATTGATGCAAGTCAAAATTCCTATTACCCTGTAATCAAAATGAATCAATTCTAAATCATAGACTCAGTTACTTGAGTATTTAGAAGCATCAAATTCTTAAATTCAATACTGAATATCATCATTTATGTAGTCAGCCCTATCAGCATCTTTGGGCCAATGAGGTTGCTTGTTCTAAACCTAGAATGAATATTGTTTGATCTTTCATGATTAAATCTGTTAAGTCAATTAAATATACCCACTTCCAGAACCTCATACCCACATTTCTGGTTTAAGCCACATTCTCTGTGTATGGCGAACAAAACAAAAAGAGGACTGGATAAGGTACAGTAAAAAAATCTTGATATTGCTACCACTATTGATAGCTTGATGTTAATACACATTAACCACTTTTTGAATGGTACTTTTTTCCTGATACCATATTTAAATATAATTGCATACCAGAAGTAGCTGTGGCTTAAACTAGAAATGAGCCATGACAACTGCCTTCCATAATCAAGCGAAAATACTCAGAGACACTCTTCGAAGCATGGAAGGAGTATGTGCTGTGATTTCTGAACCATGCTGACTTTCAGCTGTAACTGCTGACAATTCTATTCTATGTGCATGACTTTACTAGTCTGGCAGTCAATTTAGCATCTCTGAGTCGCGGCAGGACCAGTGGAAAATTGAAAGTGCGTTTGATGACAAAGACAACACTTTCTACAGGGCGCTGCGCTTGTGACCACCCAAATGCCGCAGCCATAATTCAGTGATTTTTCCTTTTCTCGGGCTGGCGTAGACGGGTGCAGGTGAAATGGACGGCAGTGTTCCAGGCCATTTCTTTTGAGTTGGTTACCCTGAGCGCCCCCCTCCACTTCCCTGCTCCCAACACTAAATATCAGGTTTCCAAGGCTACACAGCATGGCCGCTAATCATAGCATTTTTTTCCTCCAAGCCAGACACATTTTCACCCATTTAAATGAGTGCAGCTCGCGACAATTTCCCAAAACCGAAAGATTAATTCAAAATCTGTTCACACAGTTACCTCGTCAAAAAACACATACAAAACGAAGACGTTTAAAAAGACAGCTATTCATAGTGTGTATGGAGAGGGGAAAACCCTGACATACTCTTTTCTTTCTAAGTGAAGGAATGCCACTTCAGAGCTGATTTGATAGAAAGGCGAGTATAATAAACAAAGGCTTCTCTTTTAAGTGAAGGGAGGTATTTTGTTTAATATAGAACAGCTGCTGTATGGCTAATATCAAATAGTAAGGAAGCTTCTGAGGGGGAAAAAAGGAGAAGCAAGAAGCTAAAGACTTTTGGATGAGAAAGCTGGAAGACAAGAGTGCAACAGAGGGCAAGACAAAGCATGAGAGAGACAGATACAGCTGTTCTCTTCCAGGGCAGCTTGGTGAGACTGTTGGTATTAAACTGTCAAACACACACTCGTCTGTGCACAAGCTTTCCCTCCAAACTTCCCTTCCCACTCCTCTAGACACTGGCTGGCCCTGATCAAAGCTTGGAGCCGGGTCTGAGGGAGCAGGGGGGGGGAGTGGGGATCCAGAGCCTCGTGGGACCCCAAATAATAAGCCTGATTGTTTACGTTACATGCGCTCCATAAATTCTGTCCCGTCTATGAAAGCGGGTCATCTGTTCGCAGTGTCCACAGAGAGCCCCGCTGTGGATAATCAGGAGGTCACCATGCAGAGCTGTGGGCTTGAGAGCCACATTTTAAAAGTGGTTTGGATGTGGAATTATAAAGAACTGCAGGTGTACAAATCTCTCTTCAGACAGCTTCTAACTCGAAGACTGATCTGCGCTGGCTGGCTGAGCAGACGCTAAACAGTGGAGAATGAGCCAGCCTGGATCATCCAGAGTTCATGCAGACTACAATATCTTACCTTGGACTCTTCCAATCTGGAATGACCTTATTTTAACTTTACGTGATGTACGGCACTTTTCACTGAACATAAACTCCCACTTCCCCCCTAATCCATTCGGCATCGGAGGGCTAAGTCAGACTAATTCCAAACATTTAACCAAAGGAAAAAGAAGACCCCTTTCTTGCAACTGGTTTGAGAAATGCAAGAAATGTCAGGAAGTACTTGTGCTTCTAATTTGTCATGGTGCAAAAAATACATTAGGGCGCATACCATATACTTTTAAGGGTGGTGGGAATGGGGGGGTGGGAGAATCTCTTAGGTGGTGTCAGGAGGAAGGATTTATGGGAGGTTAAGTATACTCCTGCTGGTTTTGAACTTTTTCAGAAGGTTCTGCAACACATTTGTCAAGGAGGGGGGCTTGAGGGGAGGGATATTAACACAAACCTACATTTGGCGCACCTCTCACCATCAAAGGCCTTCAGAGCATGTTTCAAGTAGTTTCCAAATTAGGACGGGGTGATTTACAGTCAGTTCTAATGCCGGGAGAAAATAAATATGGCGGGGGAGATTTTCACCACATTGTCACCGCAAAGACACACGCGTGCACACACACACACACACACACCCCGCTGCTCCTGGAAAGCACGTCCCCTTTAGAGCTAATGTAAACACCAAAAGTCTATGCTTTTCTGAGATGTAAATCAAGTCCAGTAGGGTACAGAGTACAAGCGAAAGAACGAAGGTGGAAAAATATTACCACATGTACACTAAAAGTCAGCCTTGTTGAGTTGAAGCAAAACAAAGTTCAAATTGGGTGTTTAATTTTTCCAAATGTTGCGGTCCGATTTCCCAGTATACCACCGGGGTAAATCGAGTTGAGTCACGGCACAGTTTACAACAAACCCATGTAGTCTTCACACGCTTGTTTCGATTCAGGCCACGATAAAGAATAATACAAGCTCTAGTCCATAAATGAACTCTATCCCACTATGTTTGGTGGGATCCCACTATGTATGTTTTTGGTCTACCACTTTCTTCTCCTGCATTAAAAAAAAATACCCATCTCCTGTTGTCATGCCAACAGCATAATATAATCACATTTTCATGCTCATGTATTTGTGATTCCTTCCAGACACGTCTTTCTCTGCATGTAGAGCCAGAGAGGGCAGAGAATGCCCTCAAAAGCAGCACAATCTCCACAATCTGGTCCCAATAAAGTGTCTGCAATGCAAGTCGTGTGTAATGAGGGTGAGAGAGAGAGAGAGAGGGAGAGAGAGAGAGAGAGAGGGGGAGAGAGAGAGATCAAGAGAGTGTGAGAGATCGAGAGAGAGAGAGATCAAGAGATCAAGAGAGAGAGAGAGAGAGAGAGAGAGAGAGTCTGAGACACATACTTGGCCTGGCATGCTGCCCAGCACTCGTCACGTCAGAGCAAACCCGAACGCAAAAGCGGCGAAGAAAGGGGAAACTACTTCAAACCAACAAAATATTTTAATTGATCCCTTCCGTCTTGCAAGCTCCACCATGTCCCCTGCAGTCTAGCGTGCTTAACTCAACCTACCCTGTTCACTCATTCCTCACCTTTACTCACCCGTTCACTATCGCAGAACTTCCCGAAAATATCAGTGTCACAGTACCAGAGGATTGTCACGTTGGTGAGTGTGGCCCATTTACTCTTTATACAATACTGTAAACCTTAACCACACAGAAAACTGCCATTCATAGAAATATATACTATTTACGTTTGTGTGTTTGAAATAAAGTATATTACAGTCACAGGAAAACCCAATACTGCAACTAAAGTGGTGGTGCATGACAGGAATATGCAGAGCTTTGCTACAAACACACAAGCTAATACTTCCACTTGTCTGTGTTGCAATTTGCTCACATAAACAGAGCCATCACAATAATTCAAATATACCGTATGTTCTCACCATATGAATCTACTGAGTGATTACCCTGCAACTTGAGTAATAAACAAGTAATCCACAGGTTAGTATAAAGCCATGTTTTGCAGTCTAAACATTCTCCACAAGGGGGAACTATAAACAGTAATAGTAATAATAATAATAAAACAACTGGAAGAGGAGACCCATACTGACATTTCTGTTTAATTTCATGCACATGAAGTAAAATGTATGCCTGGTGCTATGTTCATAATTATTCATATAAAAATAAGTTGATTATTTGTTTACTAATGCAAATCAATAGTGAATGCCTATGCATAAACGATGCGAGCCAGACAAGTGCATTTGTGCCACAGGGAATGCTTTTGCTAAACCTAAACATAAATCTGGTCGGTTACCAGAGTTATTGTGCTATAAAGTCAGATGCCTCTTCTCACTTACACATTAAAAAAACACCAGTTTAGTGCATTTAAAAGAAAATAGACCATTTATATTTCAACTTTGGCTGATACAAGATAGTAGAAATTGTCATTACACTCATGTAGACGATGTATTGCCCACCACTGCCAGTTCTCTCTCACACACACAATCCTAGATGAAAGGTGTGTACGGCCACAAGCGGTCACACTTATCTTTGCAGACTGAGGCAATTAGTGAAAATTGAAATCCAGACGACCTTTCAACATAACAGCATGCACTGACTAATGCACACAACACTCTGAAATGGGGACAGCTTTACACTGGACACAAAATGTACACTTCCAATAAGATCAACAGCACATGTTCTGAATTTAACACAAATTCTAAGCATACTCTGAAGACTCCCAGACCTCATCCATCCACCCATACACGTATCCTGAAACACTGGACGTACTGTGCTGAGAAACTGATGCTTCATCTCCAGTGCTGTGCATTAAAGCACTGACATTCATCTACAACTGTGCAAAAGTGAAACGAACCCACCAATCCACACACACACACACACACACACACATCAAATATACTTATTCACAGCATCCAAATGAGCAGCCCAAAATAAACAGCTTTGGTTCGCAGTCCATTTAGAACAAAGTAAGAAAATGAGAGATTCTTTACCTCTTTTTGGCTTCGGGAAACTTTCGTGCAGGTGAAACACCACTTTCTCCACGAAGTGCTGGATGTTGCTGTGTTCGGGTCCGCGGACAAACACCATCCAGTCGTGGGTGAAGCCCTCCGCCGTGGGCTTCCTGCGCACCTGGGCGCGGTGGCCGAGCTCCAGCTTCACCTGAACAGCGCCCTGGAGCAGACACGGGATAAGACCACTCAACTGGTGCACACTGCTCTCCTGCAGCCCAGACACACACACGCTGCCCCTAACTCCAGCACGAATAGGGTGCTAAAGGGACTTTTTTAGGCTTTCACGGCTCCTAAAAATCCGTCCCATCTCACTTTTCCCATTCTTCCCACCTTTCTAACCCCAAAAGACAAGCGCAGTGCCATGCGACGGAGCTGTTGCGAGCCTCATGCGATGGTTTTGTTTTGATTAAAATTTAATTGCAATGCAACTGGTCGGTGCAGTCGCGTAACGTGCGAAAAAACTCCAACTTTAATGCACTATGTGTCTGGAAACAGTGTGCGTTTTAGCGCACGAGTCCCCTTTTCTCTTCTTTTAGCGAGAGAGAGAGGGAATAGAGAGAGACAGAGAGCGAGAAGAAAAGCTGCGCAGAGTGAAAGAGACGCAAACGTGTGCGGGCGCCTCGAGCGGGGGGGAAAGCAGTACTCACCGAAGCGGCCATCCTGGAGGCCCCGGGGTAAGAAGGCTATTTCATGGAGAGCGGGAGAGAGCCGGGCAGAGCGGGGCCGATGGCGGACATGGTCTCTTAATTGAGCTCGAGACGAGTTTCAAAGCCTGAGAAGCGCTGCGGCGCGCATGCGCTGTGGGGCGAGGCGCGCGCACGCGCGAGCATGGTGCGCCGCAGAGCGCGAGCCAATGAGAAGCGGCCAGAGCGCGCGGGCTGGACTTTAACCCAAAACCCTCCAGACTACTGAGACCAGTCCTCACACCCGCTTCAGGAAAACAAATATATGCATATATATAGTTTCCCCCCCAAATACTGCTGCAAAACGTTTACATTAGCATGAGTTCCATGTAAGTCTAAACTGGTTAATTGTGCTCCAGTGCTGGTTTAGCCGGTCTTTTAACCTGGTCACATTTAGTCATTTGATCTTGAGCTGTTCACTCTCACTTTAGAGCTTCACCTGTTTATTCCAAGCCAATCATCCCAAATACAGCAGAAGTTTTGCAGACAGGTGCTTGGTGTGCTAACCAGTTCCTGTCCTTTTTGTTAGTATTATTTTTTTCCTTCAGCAAATATTTAATTAAAGAGACAGTCGTTTTACATGTACACAGTTTCAGGCTACTCTGTTCACCTCTGTCTTTCAGGGACACTTCCATGTGAACCAAAATAACCACTGGGACCATCTGACAACACAAACTTACAAACTTAATTGGAATGAACATGGAATGCAAGTTAATTGGATCATCCAAGTGACCTTGCCTACACACTCAAACCTTTCAGTACGAACTGTGGCGTTTTATCCATGCACATTCATTGGATTATCTCTGGCAATGTTTCAGTTGCAGCAGTTCGATTGTTCATTTGAATAGCCACACCTCAGGCTGCTTGCTCTGCCTCTCATTTTCAGTTATTTAGGGAGTGCTGCCACGTAGACCATAAATGCCCATACTATGTGTACTTATAACACTAATAGTATGTTGTCTGTAGGTGACATTCAGGTCAACCAATGATACTGTATAATAAAGCCTTTTAAAGACATTAGAATAAATGTTCTGCGTCATTTAATCTTTGAAATAAAAAAATCTTTCCACCTGATTTCATGTGAAATGGTTGATTGTAGAGAATCGTACCAGTCAGTTTCTTTTCAGAGGGTGGGAAAGAAATAAGAGGTTGCAAGGTTTACAACATAAACAAAGCTATTGTAGTTGCTGTGCAAAATGACCATTTAACCATCTTTTGAGGTTTTATATTAAATAATAATGACTGGGAAATCAGCAGAAATACAATTTCCTCAAGGATTTTGCTTACAGCACCCTGGACGTACCCAAATCTGCCATTAACAGATTTTACAAACCTTATTTCAAAACCGTCATTAAACCATGTCTGAGGCATCTGGCAATAGAGCCACAGCCTCTTCATGTAATAACTTTCTGCTGTAGCTTTAAGAGTCAGACACTTCAGTGTCACCACCGCTGGAAACAATTGTGGCTCTGTAATTTTCTCTGGATTTCACACCAAAATACTCTGAATGACTTTATTTACATCCTAACCAATTATGCATTTAGCCATGTGATAAAAATCCTGAGAATTTTTAAACAAATAAAAACAAAATCAAGGTCAAAAGTGATGAATGAATGAAAAATTTAAAAATGCAATGTTGAAGACACAGAAAAATCAGAAGGCTACATAGTAATGAATGGAAGTAAAAAGGTAAAGAGTGGTTCAGGTTCACATCAGTCTGTGGGCTCTGAAAATGCCTTTCCCTGTTGAGTGGTGGCTGCTGACACTGAAGTTACTTCTTCTGCAGATTCTGTGATAAGCCATGTGGCTCAGCAAGTGAATCCAGTAATGGCAGCAAAACCACTGATCCGTGTAACCATGTAAGTTACACCAGCAAGATTTTGAGATCAACTAAAGCTAGTCCACACTAATCAGTTGAAAGTTGAATTTCAGAGCACTGTTAAAAAAGCATGTTTCTCATTTCGGTTTTGTAAATGCAGTTTGCGCCTAAGCACTTAGCTGGGCATGATTTGTACCAGATTTCAAGAATAGGCTTCTGTTCAAGCAGCTGTTGCTGAAACTCAGAGAGCAGACATGAGATAGAGCATGACAAAACCAATAACACTAAAATAGTTACATCTTTACAATTAATTTCAATTGGCTTCAGCTCTCCGTGTCTCTTATTGTCATTAGTAGGCTTGGGTTTCATAGTGTTTTCTCATCTTTCCAGCACTGCAAAATTCCTCCAGCTGTTTTGTCATCCCGCCAGTTGGCGACAACGTCTGATCAGTACACAGACTCCAGTATCACCTCACCCGTTCCCTGTCTCTCACACAGAAAAACCTCTTAAAGACTAGAAGTCAATGTGGAAACACTTTCCTATTTGTACAAAAACCCTGTAGTCATACACTGATAATCAAAATCATTGTGTTCATTGTAATCCGCCTAATTTCGTATTCAGTAAAGGACCTTTTCAACAGAAGAATGCAAGAATTCATTGTACTCATAGCAACATTTGCTTGACAATGCTTGAAACAAAGACCACTACCAGGGCTTGAGGTACCACCACAAAGAAACTGGACAGAAAGTGTTTTAACTCAGACATCTGACTTTGTTCTTGTAAAAACAAATAATCACATCCACATCAGTTCCACATGAGAAAATCCACCCAGCATGCGCCCAGCATGAGAAGCTGCATTTTCCAATTCTCCACACCTTTGGCTTGGTACGAACTGGTGATAACCACAATGAAAAGACTGTCTCATTTAAAAACAACTTACAGCAGTTTATTTATCCTCACAGCCATGCCATTTAACCAAATGAAAGCTAAAAGGAGAAGCAGATAGATAGATAGATAGATAGATAGATAGATAGATAGATAGATAGATGCCATTTAAAATGGTTGTATTTATTTTTTCTATGCATTAATTTATACAAAATGCGATGTAAAGCGTAAAATAGCGATTAATAATAGAAAATAGGAGCAAATTTTGTATTTTGACACATTCGATATCACCAATCTCAAACATAATCTTTAAACACGCAGCTTATTAAAAAACAGACTTTTTAAGTTCGGTATTTCGAAACGCCGTTTCAACGCGCGCGTCTGATCCTCGTCGTGCTCCGTACGAGCATGTGTTGGAGACTCGCTGCGATGTGAAAGTTGAGAGCTGGTAAGACTGTTCAGTTTGAACTATTCACCTGGATGCTACAGGGTTTAAATGCAAATGCTTTCCCCCACACATATGCAGCCACTGCAAAACGTTTGGAAGAAGCAGCCAAACAGTTAAGGAACGTGTTTTTAGCGTGTTGTTGGGGTACAGAGCTAGTAAAAGTTAGCCTTGGGTGTTGTCTGAGTTACAGACAGTTTGAGAGAGTTCATACATGCTGGGAGTGACACAAACCTGCAGGACGGTGGGTGTGGATGTGGCTCACTGGAAACAGTTCCTCACACTGCTGCTTTCTGAAGTTCACACACCCGGTTGCTGCTTCTGCTGCCTGTTACCCCTCTCGTCCTGGACCAGGGGCTTATTTTATGAAGTGGTACACCCGACAGACCTGTCTGCCAGTCTGGCTGGTGTTTACAGAATAGTCCCACAGAATAGTCCCAGACAATGTCGTATTATTTGTCTTCACACAAGCAATGCAGAGCAAGCAGTCCAGAGCCAGCCACTTTGTTCAGGACTAAAGTAAGTAAGTGCAGCCTGGAACAACCTAGAATATTTCCAGCTGACAGCTGCTCTGTTTACAAGCCCCACTTCAACGAGCCAGTTCTGCGGTGACTGCTTTAACGTTCGTTTATAGTCCTCTCAACACCACAGGTGCATTTAAGCCTCTACTGTTGGAGCTTCGCCTGTGGATATGCTGCAATGCAAGGACTGCTTGGTCATATGCTTAAATGACCCATATTTTGTTAACTCGAACTTCCTGCGTTTTTGAAGTAAAATTGTTTCTGTAGGATGTTTTCACTTTGCCATATACAAATATGTTGAAAGAGATGCAATACAGCAGCCACTCAGAATAAAGATCATATATATCTTTTTGCTTAGTAACAACAGTCTGTTGAATTCTGAGGGATAAAGGGGGTAGACATATTGTAGTGTAAAAATGACAGCTGTTTTTTCTCTGTAAAACTGCAGAAATATCATGAAATGAGAAAATTAAAGTAGTATAGGTAGTGGGCCCTGAAAGCGCTTTCACTTAAACTGAGAAAATGTTCCTTGGGTAGGTTATGACTGCACTCTGGCTTTGATCTTCATAAAGGTGAGCATTAAACTTATCGGCCGCAGAAACAACATGCCTAGACTTAGTTTCCCCCGAAACATTAGACAGCATATTAACATGATTCTTATAGCATGGGATAGCATTGAGTGAAGCTCACTCTTGCCATTGCAGTGCTTTTAGGAAACCGAACGCTGAGACTGTTTGGCATTTATCACACTCAGAAAGTCTTGCACACTTACAGGAGCTTGCGTTAAGGCCTACCTGCTTTCCTCTGTATACGACAGTTGTGTTTTCCTCTGCTGTCTGAAAAAGTTGTTACTCACTAAAGAGAAAGGAGTTTGTGGGACACAGAACTAAGCTGCCTTGTCACTTATCAGTACTGAGAGGGTGGGGCAGGGTAATGCAGACTTCTGCTCTGACTATCATGTTCCCTACGTTTGAATATGTGCCTTCATGTCTTGTGGCCAGACACCATTGTCAGTCAGACAACAGCTGGTAGCCCCATGACTCGGCATTGTCATTCACTATCAGAAAACCTGAGACTCCAACAGTCAGCAACTGGCCACTGTTGCTTTAGCCAAAGGCGTCTTGTGAATAATACATGTACTGATGAAAAGATGGGTGCTTTCCACCTGTCAGTGACTGTATTTGTAAGGCGTGGGCTAATTTACTCACTACTATGTGTGTTTTAAACTGAACATGAACTGTCTCGTCATGCAGTGAAATTCCTAGACATGGTCCATGTAGTAGCAGTTTTGTCCTGGAAGTTCTGGTTGTGTGAGTGTGATTTTGTAACTGGGGATTGTTATATTTAGGATTTTACTAGTACTGATATTAATACTAAAACATGCTGGTTTTGTTACAGATACGTATCAACACTCTTATTACTCTGCATAATTTGATGCAGACAATAAAGACCTCGCATGAATACATTGAACAGTTCTGCTGAAATCTCAGGGATGTTATGTGCAGAGCGCCGCTCCTGTCTGTACCACTGTGTCACCTATTTGGAAATGCCAGATATGTTCGAAAGCATTAATGTTGCATGAATACCAGTAGCAGCACTGTGTGTCCAGGAGCTTATTGGTATTGATATTGGACAGTCCAAGTTAGTACCACATTAGTACCGATTCTATGCTTCTTTGTACCTAGAGCCTATTGATTGCCATGCACATACAGCACTGGTGCATCATTTTTATTTGCCAAAATAAAGGTCAAATGTTTAGGTGAAGTATATATATATATTAGAGGTGGGCATAGATTAATGTTTTTAACACTGTTAATCTCATTGGAATCTTGCCATTAATGGCTTTAACGGCGATAACCCCCTCCCCCGATAGAGAGACCGAGACGAGTTTAAAACGTGCGTGAACTGGACAAGTCACTGAAATATCAAGGTGAGATGGCTGTCCGGGGGAGAGACCGAGACAGGTTTACAACGTGCGTGAACCGGACAAGCTCACTCTGTCCAGGGGAGAGGCCGAGACAGGCTTAAAACATGCGTGAACTCGACAAGCTTACTCTGTCCAGGGGAGAGGCCGAGACAGGCTTAAAACATGCGTGAACTCGACAAGCTTACTCTGTTCGGGGAGAGACAGAGACAAGTTTAAAACATGTGTGAACCGGACAAGCTGTCCGGGGGAGAGACTGAGACAGGTTGGGGGGTGGCTTTAACGGCGATATTTTTTTTATCGCGCGACATGAATCTCGCATGTTAACGCCGTTTACAGCCCATCAATAATATATATATATACAGTTTACACTGAACTCCTGCAGTGCTAGAATGTAAATACTAGGGATGCACCGAATATTCGGCCACCGAAAATTTTCGGCCAAAAATCGCAAAAATGCATTTTCGGTATCGGCCGAAATATTTTTTT